>JAULAV010005952.1:0-24999 GCA_030789695.1 Scilla litardierei
TATTACTTCACTTTTCTTTGAATTGGATTGAGGAGTGTTTCAGAGTGTTTTCTCACTACAAAAGCGTTGACCGTGGACAACCCGGTCAACGTGGTCAAGGGGCCCGCTTGGGTCCCTCGGGTGTGTCGAGTCGGTGCAGACGAGGCGTGAGTCGGAACTGCAGACGACGTGGAGCACGTCGGCTGGGCCGAATCGGTGTCCTCGGTCGTTGGTAGGGCGAGGGGAAGCCTCGGCCTGGGTTGAGACGCTCGGCCTCGGTCGGACGTGCTCGGCCTCGGCGGTCGGACGACGAGGGGTAGCCTCGATCGTCCAGCTGGTTGCGCGGTCGGCGAGGGGCGGAGGGAAAGCCTCGGCATGTGGGTCTGATGTCCTCCTGCGTAGACGAGAACGCTCGTCAGGGGGCCGGACCTTGGTTCCGGCCAAATCCCCTCCGATGCCTAAGTCAGACAGTGATCTGAAAGAGGAGGCCCGGCGGAGACGGTTCGACTCGAGAGGAGATCGGAACGGCGTCTCACGGCGCGAGCGGGGGAGGAAGGAGATGAAATGGGGGAACAAGGTTGTTGATGGAGTACCTTAGGTTTTAGATACCTGACATGCGGTCCTTTGTCATGTCGTCTTTCTAACACTTTTATAGACCTTTCGCCGTGACTGCCCCCAACCCACGTCGCTCGTCTGCCCTCGATCGTGCCCCCTCAATCCCCCCCCCCCCCCCGTCGCCGCTCCCTGCGCCATGCCAGCACCTCCCCATCACCGCCATTAAGTGGTCGCGGGATTTAGGGGAACGGTTACCGCTGGGGTGGGCGAGTGCCCAGCGCGCTATCAGGGCCGGGTCGGATCGATATTCGGGGGTCCTCTATAGGGCCTTGTCGGGCGGGCCAGATCGCGCAAATGGACTTCTGATCGATAGTCAGGTTTCTGGGCTCGTGTCTTTTGGGCTTCGGCCAAATAGGCGTAACAATTGCCCCCATTGGTCGGGTCGATCGGCCTCGGCCGGTTCGGCTCGGCCGATGTGACTTCCGCCGACTTTGACAGGCTCGTCAGTCGATGCCGACTCATTTATTAGTCGTCATCATGAGTTGGTCCATTCGATACTTTTAAGGCACGGGCTCCGAAGCGTCATCGGTTCTCTGATGCTGCCACGTGTAGCTGCAAGCTTATCCCCACCGCTCGCGGGGTCGTCTTAGGTTGAGAAGCCGAGTGGGTTGTGAACCGCCATTCCGTCGTTTTCTTCTTTGCGCTGATCCCGATTCTGCCTAAGCTCTACCTTATGTCGTCTTCCTCTGCCACGGGTTCGGGTCGTCCGGAGCGCGACGCTGCTCCTGGCCTGGCGGGTAGCCCACCTTCAGCGATTCGTCGGCACGGGGGTGAACTTTTAGGGGTGCCCCAGAGGTCTTGTCGTGGCCTTCGTCGATCTGCGCCACCGCCATCGGGAGCATGCACTCCGCCTATCTGCTTCCGCCTTACTCGGCTCGTGCCCCTGGGTCCGACGAGCAGATCTGCCTTCCCGGTCCCAACGAGGTTGGAATATACGAGAAGTGTTTCCGCTTTGGGCTTCGTTTCCCGCTCCACCCTTTCATCGTTGAGTTCCTCCAGGCCCACAACGTGTGCCTGTGTCAATTCTGCCCCAATGCCATCGGGCTCCTCGTCGGGTTCGTCGTCGTCTGCATGCTGAGGGGAGTGGCGCCCTCTCTTCGTCTCTTCGCCCAGTTCTACCGCCTGAGTCACCACCAATCGGGGGCGTGGATTTACATCAGCGCCCGCCCGAAGATGACCCTGGTGTTGGGGTTGCCGAGCTCCCTGAAATGCTGGAAGGGGGAATACGTGTTTGTCACGTTCCCGTCGAGTGTACCTTTCCCGGTTCGGTGGGAGTCGGCCGGCGTCATCATCCTCGATCTGGGTGAGCCGACTGTCACCGAGCAGCAGATGGCGAAGGACATGCTGGCGATTCCTGCGAGGGAGTGGTCGGTCGACGTCCTCTTTAGTGACCATAACTTGCGTAAGACAGTGTGGCCCTTGGGTAAGCTCTCCGAGTATTCGCCATTCGAGGTTGCATGGGCTCTGCCTGGTCTCTCATTTCTCCCTTGAGTGCAGGTGGATTCCCTCCCGGTCTTTCCCCCGCCGGTGCTCATGTGCAGGCCTCAGATCCGGATCCGCGTAGGAGGGATCATGTGCTGGAGGTCCGGATGAAGCAGCGGGCCGTGACCTCGATTGGGGGCTCCAAAAGGAAGAAGGGGCCATCCCCCTCTGTCCCCTTGTTGGTGTCTTCCAAGAGGGTCCGTGAGGGGGTCGAGGAAGTTGATGCCCCGCCGCCTGCGGATCAGTTCCAACCCGTCCCTGTCAAGGCTGCCTGGCCGTGGGTCGGCCTGTCGCCTCTCCCGGACGGTTCTCTCCCTGATGCCTACGATCGGTATCTGGGCGCGTTCTGCTTGAGCCCGGGGGAATTTCCTTCGTCAGGAGAGGGTCTTCTTCGTCCACGCTTCCCGGTAGGGGAGAAGGAATCGGTGTTTTCGAGCCGCGGAGCCGCCGCGCGAGTGCCGAGAATAGTTGCCTCCCTCCCGATCAGGTTGCGTTGGATGGAGTTAGAGGTGATTGTCTGGCCACCTTCGTGATTCAGGCCGGCCAACAGGTAGAGTGCCTCTGCTCGTCCTTCCTCCAGCTGTTCTTGCCGTCTTACTTTTGTTGCCTTGGTGCAGTTGTCCTCGGTGGGTCTCTCGATGAGGCGTCAGTTTGCGGCGCTTCCCAAAGCCAATTCTGATGCCGGGCGGGATCTTGAGGCCCATGGCGAGGAAGGAGAGGCAGGTCAGCTAGAGGAGGTGCGGGTCAGGTCTTGGGAGACCCGTGTAGCTGAGCTGTCCTCTTCCTTGGAGGAGGCGGACCGGGAACGGGCCTTGGCCTTGACTGCAAAGTCAGAGGCCGAGGCGCGGGTCGCCGAGCTTTTGAGAGATGCCGACACGTCTGGAGAAGCTGAAAGGATCCACGTCTCCGTTGCTGCCCCCGAGGCCCTGGAGCTCTCCGATCGTCTGGAGGCGGCGGAGGAGCAGGTGAGGGTTCTCCTTGCTCAACTCGGCGAGAGATCCCGGGAGATCGAGAAGGAGAGGGCGGAGCACCGACGCCAGATCGAGACCTTAGAGGCCCGGGTGCGCGGGCTTGAGGAGGTGGATCCGGCCCGGATCGATCAGGATGCCGTGGCCGAGTATGCCACCTCCTTCGTTGAGACCGCCTTGACGGAGGCGTTCGAGAAGGGTTTCGCCCGGTGTCAGTCCGAGATCCAAAAGAAGTTCCCACTCTCGGGGATCAACTTCGAGGATCTCCGGGTGCACCCTGACGCCGAACGAAATGTGGGGGATGACCCAAGTGGGCTGCCAGCCGGTGGCCCCACAGGTGCCCCTGGAGATGAATGAGGGAGGGGAATGCCCCTCGGCCTCTTCGTGCGTCCCTCTGTACATCTTTTTTGTTTATCTGGAAAGGAACGAATTCAAATAAATTTATTTCACAAGAAACGATACATTTATTGAAAGTATTTAGGTAAATGTTCCGCATTCCAAGCGTGAGTGAGAATCCTCCCCTCCATATTGGCTAGACGGTAGGTCGCATGTCTGAGGACCTCGATGACTTTGTAGGGCCCCTCCCATTTAGCCGCGAGCTTCCCCTTGCGAGCGGTATCCGGGTTGAAGCCGGCTTTCTAGAGGCTAAATGGGCGCATCGCAGCCCTGGGGCGATTCCTTTCCAAATCGGCGGAAAGATCGCTCCCCTTCTTCAAGGTCTTGAGGAAATCGATCGCGGAACCTTCAGACAATAGGAAGGCGATACTATGGGACGAAGACTGCTCCAGGGTGTTCGCGGAACTCAAAGAATATCTCCGTAGCCCGTCTCTCCTGTCCAAGCCACGAGAAGGGGAGTCGCTGAGCCTTTACCTGGCGTGCGCAGAGGAAGCTGTGAGTTCGGTGCTGATCCGGGAAGACGGCGGGGTGCAGTGGCCGGTGTACTACATGAGCCGGATCTTAAAGGGGGCGGAGGTGCGGTACTCGCCCATGGAGAAACTGGCGTACGCCCTCGTCCTCTCAGCACGAAGGCTCTGACCCAATTTCCAAGCCCACACCATACTCATCTTGACTGACTCACAACTGAGAGGGCTAAGCCACGACCTGAGGGACCAACTGGTCGAGTGCCTGGAGGCGAACCTAGACATCTTTGCTTGGTCACCGGAGGACATGCCCGGCGTAGATCCCCAGGTGATCGTCCACCAGATCAACGCCGACCCCAACTTCAGGCCGGTCAGGCAGAAGAAGCGGAACCTGGGCGGCAAGAAGATGAAGGCGGCCTCCGAGGAAGTGGAGCGTCTCCTCGACGCCGGCTTCATACGGGAGGTCTGGTACCCGGAGTGGCTGTCGAACGTGGTGATGGTCAAGAAACCCAACGGGAAGTGGCGAATGTGCGTGGACTTCAGTGACCTCAACAAGGCCTGTCCCAAGGACAGCTACCCCCTGCCGCGCATTGACCACCTGGTGGACAACGCCTCGGGGTACGAGATGCTCAGCTTCATGGATGCCTACTCAGGGTACAATCAAGTCCAGATGGATCCCCGGGACGAAGAGATGACAGCCTTCATGACGGACCGGGGAACATACTGCTACAAGAAGATGCCCTTTGGCCTGAAGAACGCGGGGGCCACATACCAGAGAATGGTCAACAAGGTTTTTAGCTCCCAGATCGGGAGGAACATGGAAGTCTACGTCGACGACATGCTTGTCAAGTCAAGACGACCGGAGGACCAGGTCTCCCAGGTGGTAGCTTTGACCCCTGACCCGAGCATTGTAGTATCGGGCCACCTTCTGCTTCTGGCGGATGATGGTGGCCAGGGCTTGTTCCCGTCGTTCGTCGAGGAGCTCCAGGCTGAGCTCCAGACCCTGCGAGTTCCTGTCTTCGTCAAAGTATTTGAGGCGGAGAGATTCCTCGCCCAACTCGACCGGTACCACTGCTTCGGCCCCGTAGGCAAACATGAACGGGGTCTCGCCGGTGGCCTCCTTGTAGGTCGTCCGGTATGACCAGAGTATCCCGGGGAGCTCTTCCGGCCAGCTTCCTTCGGCGTCCTTCACCTTCTTCCGGAGGGGCTCTATGATACACTTGTTGGCCGCTTCCGCCATTCCGTTGGTCCGGGGGTGTGCTACAGAGGCGAAGAGAAGCTTGATTCCCCATTCCGTGCAGAAGTCTTTGAACCCCGCGGAGTCGAACTGTTTCCCGTTGTCTGTGATGATGGACCGGGGGACTCCGAATCTGGAGATGATGGAAGTCCACACGAAGATTTTCGCTTTCTTCCATGTGATGGTGGCCAACGGTTCCGCCTCGATCCATTTGGTGAAGTAGTCCACCGCCACTATCAGATACTTCCGCTGCCCCCGGCCCGGTTTAAACGGTCCGAGGATGTCGAGCCCCCATTTCGCGAAGGGAACGGGGCTCACGATAGGGATGAGCTCCGATGGGGGAATTGAGGAGTGGTGGGCGTACCTCTGACATTCCTGGCACTTTTGGACGTAGCTTGTTGCGTCTTGTACCAGGGTCGGCCAGTAGTATCCCGCCCTCAAGATTTTCTGTGCAACCATCTTTCCCCCGTGGTGATTTCCGCAGATCCCTTCGTGAACCTCCTGTAGGACGTAGTCGGCTTCCTGCTGTCCGATGCATTTCAGGTACGGGAGGACATCAGCCTTCGTCCAGCGCCTCCGGTAGAGCGTCCCCTCGTGGATCATGTATCGGAGCGCATTCCTCTCCAGGGTCCGACGCTCGTCCCAATCCGTCGGCACTTCCCTATGAGTGAGGTACCGAATGATCGGATCCATCCAGGTGGGATTTTGGTCGATCGCCATCACCTCCCGCTCCTCCGTGCTGGGGGACTGCAGGTTCTCCATGTAGATGGTGCGGCCTAGCTCCTTAGGCGAGGACGAGGCTAGCTTCGACAACGCGTCCGCCCGTGCGTTCTCCGACCGCGGAAGATGCAAGACTTCCGTGTTTTTGAACCTGGAGAGCGCAGCTTTGGCGACAGCGTGATACATCTGCATTGTCTCCTCCCGCGCCTCGTAACTTCCCAGAAGTTGGTTAACAATGAGCTTCGAGTCGATGAGGAGGCGCACAGATTCGGCCCCAAGCTCCCGGGCTAGTTTCAGGCCGTTGATCACCGCTTCGTATTCTGCTACGTTGTTGGTGGCCGGGAACTCGAACCGCAACGCGTACTCCACGACGTTCCCTTCCGGAGATCGGATTGCAATCCGCGCCCCGCCTCCTGACTGTGTGGCCAATCCGTCCACATGGACTATCCACGCTCCTGGAATTCCTGGCTGGAGGTGGTCAGCCGAAAGAAAGGACAAGGGTTGGGCAATTACCGTTGTTGGGCCTTCTTCTACCGGGGGGCCATTTCCTTCCGTCGTGCACTCAGCGATGAAATCGGCCAGAGCCTGCCCTTTGATGGCCGTGCGCGGTTTGAATCGGAGGTCGAACTCGCTCAATTCCACCCCTCAGTTCAGCATCCTCCCCATTCGATCAAATCTCTTGAGGTTCTGCTCCATTTGTGAGTCGGTCAGGATGAGTATGGTGTGGGCTTGGAAATTGGGTCGGAGCCTTCGTGCTGATAGGACGAGGGCGTACGCCAGTTTCTCCATGGGCGAGTACCGCACCTCCGCCCCCTTTAAGATCCGGCTCGTGTAGTACACCGGCCACTGCACCCCGCCGTCTTCCCGGATCAGCACCGAACTCACAGCTTCCTCTGCGCACGCCAGGTAAAGGCTCAGCGACTCCCCTTCTCGTGGCTTGGACAGGAGAGGCGGGCTACGGAGATATTCTTTGAGATCCGCGAACGCCCTGGAGCAGTCTTCGTCCCATAGTATCGCCTTCCTATTGTCTGAAGGTTCCGCGATCGCTTTCCTCAGGACCTTGAAGAAGGGGAGCGATCTTTCCGCCGATTTGGAAAGGAATCGCCCCAGGGCTGTGATGCGCCCATTTAGCCTCTGCAGTTCTTTGATCGTCGTCGGCTCATGCATGTTGATCAGTGCCTCGATCTTGTCAGGATTAGCTTCAATGCCACGGTTAGTTATCATAAACCCCAAGAATTTGCCAGATCTTACCCCGAACATGCACTTCGCGGGGTTGAGTCGAATGTGGTGTCGCCGCAACCGCTCGAAGGTCTCCCGAAGGTCAGCGATGTGGTCCTCCGGTCGTCTTGACTTGACAAGCATGTCGTCGACGTAGACTTCCAGGTTCCTCCTGATCTGGGAGCTAAAAACCTTGTTGACCATTCTCTGGTAGGTGGCCCCTGCGTTCTTCAGGCCAAAGGGCATCTTCTTGTAGCAGTATGTTCCCCGGTCCGTCGTGAAGGCTGTCATCTCTTCATCCCGGGGATCCATCTGGACTTGATTGTACCCTGAGTAGGCGTCCATGAAGCTGAGCATCTCGTACCCCGAGGCATTGTCCACCAGGTGGTCAATGCGCGGCAGGGGGTAGCTGTCCTTGGGACAGGCCTTGTTGAGGTCACTGAAGTCCACGCACATTCGCCACTTCCCGTTGGGTTTCTTAACCATCACCATGTTCGACAGCCACTCCGGGTACCAGACCTCCCGTATGAAGCCGGCGTCGAGGAGACGCTCCACTTCCTCGGAGGCCGCCTTCATCTTCTCGCCGCCCAGGTTCCGCTTCTTCTGCCTGACCGGCCTGAAGTTGGGGTCGGCGTTGATCTGGTGGACGATCACCTGGGGATCTACGCCGGGCATGTCCTCCGGTGACCAAGCAAAGATGTCTAGGTTTGCCTCCAGGCACTCGACCAGTTGGTCCCTCAGGTCGTGGCTTAGCCCTCTCCCGATTGAGACGAACTGGCCCTCGACGTCCGTGACCGGGATCTGCTCTTGCTCCTCCACAGGGGTGGGCCTCAGCCCGCCCCTTAAGTCGAGCGTGGCCATTCGGTCGGCTAGACGATCTTCGGGACCTTCCTCCGCCAGTTGATAGTAGGTACTCGGTCTCCCCGCGTCGCCTTCGACTTGCCCCATCCCCCCGGGCGTTCGGAACTTTATAGTCTGATGGAGGGTCGAGACCACCGCGCCGATGACGTTGAGTAGGGGTCGGCCGATGATCCCATTATATTCTGACCCGATCCCCAACACGATGAATTCCACCGCCAAGGTCACCAAGTCTGGTGGGCCTCCAAGTGTTACCGGGAGGTGGATCGTGCCGATGATGGGGGTGGAATGACCCGTGAATCCCACCACGGGACCCGAGCGAGGTCGTAAGTCTTCCTTCCGCCGCCCCATCTTTTCCAGGGTTGACATGAAGAGGACGTCACAGGAGCTGTCGGTGTCGACGAGCAGTCGCTGTACCATGGTTGTGTCGATGATCACCGACACCACCAAAGCTGCGTTCGAGCTGCGCGCCGTTACAGACGTGCTCGGTCTCCCGACCGGTGGGGATGGTGAGGGTCTCCCGGTCCTCTCCTCGTGATCCTCCTCGTGTCGGGCCCGGGCCCACTCTCTCCAACGATGGCGGGCCCGGTCGCTTCGCGTCAAAGCCTTGCTCTCCTTTCGTCGAGACGGGTGAAGACGCGTCATTGCAGGTGTGGTTTGTTTCTTCGTGGGACAGTCGGTTCCCACAGACGGCGCCAGATGTTTCAGAGTGTTTTCTCACTACAAAAGAGTTGACCGTGGACAACCCGGTCAACGTGGTCAAGAGGCCCGCTTGGGTCCCTCGGGTGTGTCGAGTCGGTGCAGACGAGGCGTGAGTCGGAACTACAGACGACGTGGAGCGCGTCGGCTGGGCCGAATCGGTGTCCTCGGTCGTTGGTAGGGCGAGGGGAAGCCTCGGCCCGGGTTGAGACGCTCGGCCTCGGTCGAACGTGCTCGGCCTCGGCGGTCGGACGACGAGGGGTAGCCTCGATCGTCCAGCTGGTTGCGCGGTCGGCGAGGGGCGGAGGGGAAGCCTCAGCCCGTGGATCTGATGTCCTCCTGCGTAGACGAGAACGCTCGTCAGGGGGCCGGACCTTGGTTCCGGCCAAATCCCCTCCGATGCCTAAGTCAGACAGTGATCTGAAAGAGGAGGCCCGGCGGAGACGGTTCGACTCGAGAGGAGATCGGAACGGCGTCTCACGGCGCGAGCGGGGGAGGAAGGAGATGAAATGGGGGAACAAGGTCGTTGATGGAGTACCTTAGGTTTTAGATACCTGACATGCGGTCCTTTGTCCTGTCGTCTTTCTAACCCTTTTATAGACCTTTCGCCGTGACTGCCCCCAACCCACGTCGCTCGTCCGCCCTCGATCGTGCCCCCTCGATCCCCCCCCCCCCCCGTCGCCGCTCCCTGCGTCATGCCAGCACCTCCCCATCACCGCCATTAAGTGGTCGCGGGATTTAGGGGAACGGTTACCGCTGGGGTGGGCGAGTGCCCAGCGCGCTATCAGGGCCGGGTCGGATCGATATTCGGGGGTCCTCTATAGGGCCTTGTCGGGCGGGCCAGATCGCGCAAATGGGCTTCTGATCGGTAGTCAGGTTTCTGGGCTCGTGTCTTTCGGGCTTCGGCCAAATAGGCGTAACAAGGAGAATATCATTTGCTATTTACTTTCATACATTTTGTATATTAGCTTTGGAATCATTTGGAAATCCCATTTTGGAGTATGCCATGATGACATCGTGAAGTTGGTGCATGTTTTTCAATTTAATCCGAATTTATCGCATATTTTGCTAGGGACTAGCAAAAAGCTAGTTGGGGGGTGTGATTCGGAGTAAAAAGTGTATATTTATACCCCCTAACTATCCTCATTTTGTGCTAAAGATTACACTTAATCGTGCTCTTTTGGGTATATTTTCATTTCATATCAATTTTAGGGCTTACTCTCATTCTTGGCACAAAATACGGTTTTTATCGTACTTATTGGCTTCCTACTATTTTTCACATGCTCCTGGTATTATTTTGATCATATTGACAAATTTTGAGAATTATTTGAGCAATAGGTTATTTAATATGATTTTTGGAAGTCAATATTTGGTTATATAAGTCATTATATTTATTTTCACATCATATGGACTAATTTCCACTTATCCTATTTTTCAGGTACTCCTGGGATTTTTTGGATTTTCTGGAATGTTTTCAGAATTTTTGGGATTTTTTAGCTATTTTTGGAGATTTTTGGAGCTAGAATGGCATTTTTGTAAATTCTGGAAAGAAGAAAAAAATATACAGCTGGATAATTACATCCCGCCCCCCAGGTTGCAAAACGTTTGCGCTGGACCCCCATTTTCTGATGCAGCCCCATTTTTTGGGGTGGAAAATTTCATCCAGCCCCCCGGTTTGCACAAGATTTGTTGATGGGCCCGAATTTCTGGGGTATTTGGCTGTTGTGCGAAAATTTATAAGGGGAGTTGTTTTTTGGCCGAAAGTTACTGTTCTTGGGCGATTTTTAGGGTTTGGGGAGCTCATTCTCTTCCCCAAGGCTTGGATTAGGGGGAGGAGTCCATTGGACCTTGGTGGAGCTTGGAGGAAGAGCTAAAGGGGAAGGGAGGCTTCATTTGGAGAGATTTTTGGGTGAAATCCTTCCTCTCTCTTTTGTAATTTTAGCATCTCTCATTTGTAATGAACTTGATTTAATGTTGAATGAAAATTCAATCCTTTGTTTCATGATGATTGAGTAGTGTAAATTGCTTGGGTTGTGACTCATTGAAGTTGGATGTTAATTCTTGCCCTAATTTCCTCTTGCCCAAATTTCATTGCTAATGTTGGATGTATAATTAGGGCACAATTTGATTGGTTAAGACCCGAGAGGGCACAATTTGAGAAAATACCATGTTCCCAATTTGATTAGTGTCATGAATATACATCCATCCATATTGCAAATTATTGTGTTATTGAACGCTAAATATTCCGATTGGGCTTCCTTAGCCGGATGACCGATTGTGTTATATGCGGTAATTAGAGCTTAATTAACGACAAACTTAATGAACCCTCAACCCATGCTTTCTCTCCTAGCGATCCTACTCCACCTTTGGCTCTCTAACCCTACCCACTTAGGATAGATTTTTAGATTCTCCACACGTTTTCCTCCACTCATCCACTGTTAATTGAGATTGTTGTAAAACACTTTATTTTTCGTTATCGATCAATTTTGTGAACGTAGAACGACTTGTCCCTGTGATCCGACCCGGTACTCACCGGTTATTTTTATATTGCATTGACACTCCTACGCTTGGGAGTGGAAGGCGTGCCCCGTGCGCTACCTTCCGGTTCAACCACCGAGTAGGGTAGCTACTCGGTCGAGTCCATTAAGTTTTCAGAGCGATGTTTTTAGCACTTTTGGACTCCTTTTGTAGCTCGACCGAGTATGGTAGCTACTCGGTCGAGTCGAATTAGAAACAGAGTGCTGTTTTGGCCTCCTTGAGCTCCTATTGTAGATCGACCAAGTAGGGTAGCTACTCGGTCGAGTCGCGTTAACTTCCAGTGAGCTCTTTTAGCTGCTTCCTCGGGCTAATTGTAGCTCGACCGAGCAGGGTAAATGCTTGGTCGAGTGACCTACTATTGGTCCCCCAAAGCTAGTATTGCTCTATGATTCTCTCCTCTTGGTTCATTCTCTTTCTTTTCATCGTTTGGCGCGCTCTCTCCATTGTTCAACCTGTAGAAGGAAGAACACATCAAAAAATTTATGTTTTGTATTTTTAAGGAATTAAAAATGTTTTTATTTTGGTTTTTCAATAGAAAAGGGAAGAACAAAAAGAAAACCAAAAACTAAAGAAAGAAAACTCGTGTTGCATCATGATAAGCGCTTGTTTTAAGTCGTAAGCTCGACTCCCTCAAGATTTTCAATTGACTGTGGGGATGTTGGGTGCGTATGAAATATGTCCGTCATGTTTTTCGATGAGTCTATGGGGTGGGAGTTGGTGCGCTTCTCCTTGTTGGCCCTCCTCGGCCAAGAAGATCATAGCCTCTGTTTCTTGATTGTGCAATGGTACACCGGGCGGCTCCTCGTCTAGTATGCTCAAATAGGCGACCAACGCCTTTTCATGTGCATCGTCGTCATTGTCGTCAAAGTCTTTTCGCATGGGATCTCTAGAGAACTCCTCCATGGCGTATACATTGGTAGCCTCATCCTCTAAGAGCTCAAGATAGCTCGCATATTCTTGTGGGGCACGGTCCATCATCAACTTTTTCAAGCAGAATTCAACCTCAATGTTGCCCACGTTCAAAGATAACGTCCCCTCACGGATGTCCATCAATACTCCGGTCGTCTCCATGAATGGGCACCCCAATATAATTTGTAAACTACCCTTCTCTGGTATATCCATGATCACAAAGTCTACCGGCACGCATAGCCCGGGCGGTATTTGCAATATGATGTCACGTGTTATGCCCACCGGATAGGTAATTGATTGGTCTGCTAGTTGAATGCTCATGTCGGTAGGCTCAAGTTTCGTTCCTGTATTTAACCGTTTAAAGATAGTGAGCAGCATCAAGCTAATGCTCGCTCAACAAGTCGATCAAGGCTCTACTAATTGGGGTACCACCAACGGAGCACGGCACCGTGAAACTCCTAGGATCTGATAACTTCTTAGGTAGATGATTTTTGATGACGGAGGTGCAATTATCTAAAAGCATCACCTCTTCTTGTTTACACTTCCCCGTTATTAGATCCTTTAAGAACTTAGCATACGTGGGGATTTCCGTGATTGCGTCCATGAAGGGGATATTCAATTGGATTCCATTGAGAAGCTCGGAGAACTTGGCGTATTTCTTCTCTAATTTCGCCATGGCTAACCTTTGAGGATAAGGGGGTGGAGGTCGGCTTGCCTTGTCTCTAGCGGCATCCTTTGGAATAGATTGATTTGAAGTGGTAGTAGCACCTGTCGGTGGCATAGTGGTGGGAATAGGAAGTATAGAAGGCAAAGCCTCCCTCTCTCCAATGGCATGTGGATCCTTTGTAGCCCTCTCCTTGTCATTGGCCATAATATGGGCTAAAATAGCGGTGTCTTCCTCTTGAGTAGGAATGGATGATCTTTGGCTCACCTTTTTGAAAACCAGCACTATGACATCATCAGTGACCTTTCCTCCCCTCGTGGTGATGGCAACCACCGCGTTGACTTTCCCTCTAGGATTTGTCTCAGGCTGAGAGGGAAACCTCCCGTGGGTCTTCATTAATTGAGCCATTTGAGCTTTTAACTCGTCAACGGAGGTGTTCTGCAGTTTCAAAATTGTTCTTCGTTTGCCCACTAATAAATGCATCCAAGGTCGCTTCTAAGTTAGATCTTGGGGCCGTCGGTTGATATTGTTGCTGTGGTGGTCTATTGTTGTACTCCGGTGGTCTGTAAGGCACAGATGGCGACCCATACTGTTATTGCTGAGGAGGTGGCCCTTGTTGTTGAAGAGGTGGTTGTGGTGGCCTTTGTTGTTGTGGAGGTTGCAATGCTCCATTGGGGTTGCTATAAGAGAAGCCGTGATGATTTCTCACCGACGGATTTTGCCATTGATTTGTCCCCTCTCCTCCCATATAATAGACTTGCTCTGCTAGTACGTCTGTTCCTTCACATGACACTTCTATTAGGGCATACCATTGCTCGGCGTAGTCTTCATGAGGAGCATATACTTGAGCTCTAGGAGTGAGAGGAATAGCATCCAACCTATGTTCTATCCTTGCTACCTGCTTGTAGAGACGAGGCAGAACATGCTGACATTTGAGAACCGTGTTAGAAACGTTGAGACAACACCAGCTTTATGCTAAGTATAGTAAGTGTCAGTTTCGGTTGACTAAGGTTGCATTCCTTGGACATATCATATCGGGTGAGGGAATTTCAGTTGACCTCGAGAAGACCGCTGTTATAGAATAGTGGCATGTTCCGAGATCGGTCACTGAGATTAGAAGTTTTCTGTGTTTTGTCGGATATTACTGGAAGTTTATCAAGGATTTCTTGAAGATCGCAGCGCCTTTGACGAACCTTACGAAGAAAGATGTACCTTATGCTTGGTCTGATGAGTGCCAGCGTGCACTGGAAGAGTTGAAATGTCGTTTGACGACCGCCCCGGTGTTAACAATTCCTGATCGATTCGGTGGATTCGAAATTTTCGGTGATGCGTCCGGTAGAGGATTGGGATGTGTTTTGCACCAGCATGGACGTGTGGTGGCATATGCTTCTAGATTGTTAAAAGTCCATGATCAAAATTATCCCACCCATGATTTAGAATTGGTGGCAGTCATTTTTGCTCGAAACTGTGGAGACATTTCTTGTTGGGTGAACGAGTGAAGATTTATACTGATCACAAGAACCTGAAGTATGTTTTCACTCAGCGAGAACTCAACATGAGAAAGTGCAAATGGCTTGAGTTGATGGCGGAATACGATGTTGATCTTCTGTATCACCCAGGCAAAGTCAATGTGGTTCCGGATGCTCTTAGCTGGTTGCCAGTAGTATTGATATTGACTTCTCAGTCGTAGCTTTGCTGGGCATTAAGACAGATGGAGATTGAGATTGTGCTTCCAGGAAGTCAGGCAGTTGATATGGATTTGCAAATTCAGACAGATCTGGTGGATCGAATTAAAGTAGCTTAATTTGAGGATGAGAAACTGAAGAAGCTTCGCGAGTAAGTAGAAGCTGGTCTTCGGACAGACTTATGCATTCACGAGGATGGTTCTTTGAGGTTTGGCAGTCGAGTTTGTGTACCCGTTGGAATTATTCGGGAAGAACTGTTGAGAGAGGCACACAGTTTCCCGTATTCTATTCATCCTGGAGGTATGAAGATGTATCGCGATTTGAGGCAGTATTTTTGGTGGCATGGCATGAAGTGTGAAGTGGCTAAGAGTGTAGAGGCATGTATTGTATGTCAGCAAGTGAAGGCCGAACATCAGATAGCTGCAGGTTTGCTTCAACCTCTTCCTATTCCTGAGTGGAAGTGGGAGCATGTGACGATGGACTTTATGACCGGTTTGCCTCGCACGCCAAAGGGTCATGATGCGATTTGGGTCATCGTGGACCGATTGACAAAATCAACACATTTCATTCCTTTCCGAGTTGGTCAATCCACGGAGATTTTGGCCAAGAGGTATATAGAGGAGGTAGTGAGACTTCATGGGGTTCCCGTATGCATAGTATGAGATCAAGACTCGAGATTCACGTCTCATTTTTGGAAAAGTCTGCAAGCCAGTTTGGGAACCAATCTCAGCTTCAGTACTGCTTATCACCCTCAGACAGATGGTCAGTGTGAGCGCGTGATTCAGATTCTGGAGGATATGTTGAGGACTTGTGTCCTGGAATTCCAGTGGTCTTGGGGCGATTACTTGCATCTTGTCGAGTTTGCTTATAATAACTGTTACCAGGCAAGTATTGGTATGGCACTGTTTTCAGCCCTCTAGGGAAGGAAATGCCGATCACCACTTAGTTGGGAGGATGTGGGAGACCGTGAGTTATTGGGACCAGATATGGTGGTCAAGACTATTGATTTGGCATGGACGATTCGTGAGAATCTCAAGATCGCTCACGATCGCTATAAGCATTGGGCAGACACTAAGAGATGACCACTTGAATTCCAACCTGGTGATTATGTCTTTTTGAAAGTTTCGCCCACCCGAAGTACTATTCGATTTGGACGTCAAGGGAAGTTGAGCCCTAGATATGTTGGTCCGTTCGAGATCTCAGCTCGTATGGGTGAGGTGGCTTATAGATTGGTGTTTCCACCATCTCTTGAAGGAATTCCTGATGTATTTCATGTATCCCAACTTCGAGGCTTTGTGGGAGATCCCAGTCTGATAGTGGACCACGTGATATAGAGATACGTCCAGATATGACATATAAGCAGCAGCCTGTGGCGATCCTTGATCGGAAGCAGAAGACACTGTGAAATAAGACTGTGGATCTAGTACGAATGATGTGGCATCAGGAGTCACCTGGAGAATCCACTTGGGAACGTGAGGACAAGATGCAAGAGAAATATCCATATTTTTTTATGTAATTAACTCTCGTGTCTATATATCATTTGTATCACAGTGGTTTCGTATATTTGTATATATATATATTGGTGATGGTGCGTGCTTCTTCTCTCCATGAGATGTGTTGGAAATTCCGAGGATGGAATTTATTCTAAGGGGATAGGATGTAACCCTCCGTAGTCGATTCTACGGCGTAGGGTTATAGCCCATGGGCACGTATGGTGAAGTGGGGATGAGAGTATAGAAATTATGGAGTGATTGACTCGATTTGAGGATTCTTGAGCACATTTGGTTCCTCGCACATTGGAAAGCATGCCTAGAGTATGTGTCCATCTAGCAATGGAAGTAGTGTGTATAGAGATGCTTGGGTGGTAGCACGAGAGGTGGTGTGGAGAATACGGTGAAGTATGGGAAAATGGTGTAAACTAGTCGGACCGAGTACGTTGATTGACCGACTAGTCATTTTCATGCACACTTGTGCTCAGTCACGTGCACACTTTGTGCATGGACACGTGTATATATCACCACCACGAGCATGATAAGTGGACTGACCATGAGTATTTAGAAGATGGAATTTAACCTTGAACACCCTCGTCCTTCAAATCGTGCACGCGGGTATCGAGATTGACCCCCACGCATTGGGATGCATGCTTGGAAGGTGTCCCGTGGCTATCATGACCGTCTTGAGACGTAAATGGGACCCTAGTGACACCTATGCAAGGTGGATATTGGGAGTTGGCGAGTTTTGCAATAATACCCATCACATTTTAATTTTATCCAATTTTGGGTACTTTTGCAAAAAGGCAAAAAGGAGTGGGTTTCATGCAAAAATGCCAAGAGGGGGTACTTGGGTCTTTTGGAGGATGTAACTGGGGGTTAGTGGTGTGTGTGGCAGCCCTTGGTTGGTCCATGTCTTAAGTGGAGTGGGTGCAATTACCAAAATGCCCACATTTGAATCTATTTGTATAAAAGGCCTTTACACCTCATTTTTCTCATTCTTTTTCACCATTTTCTACTCAATTTCGTGGCTACAACCTTAGAGAAGGGAGAGAGGGACCTGAGGTGGAGGAGAGGAGAGGAGAGGTGGAGAAGAAGAAGAGGTGGCCTTGCTTGCATGTTAGAGGATTGAACATAGAAGGGAACCTTGAGCTTGAACCTTGAAGGAGGGACTTGAAGCTTCATCCTTGGAGTACCTCAAGCACTTGAACCCTCAAGGTAGAGTTTCTCAGCACCCTAGGGGGTAGGGTAGATGTGTAACGGTCGCTTTCCGACCTTATGTTTTTTCTGCGTGCACGTGCTTTATCGTGCACGTATTTTATTTGGCTATTTCTGGTTTCCGGCATATGCGATGTGATATGCCGTAGTGATCATTTGGGAGTGTAGAATTTTATAGTAATTTTTGGGAACGTCTTTTCACGGCTCGTTTTCTCGCAAAACAACTTGGAATGATGGGGGCGTTTTAGTCTTTTGACTTAAAACGCAGTTTCCGATTTTACGTAAATTCTTGGTAGGCGTAACGCACGATCAGGCTCCGTAGATCTGTGTGTCTCGTCTCCACGATCGCCCCGGTATTTTCGGATTATTTTTCTGACGCCCGGTGTGAGAGATATCACTCGGATAAATCTCGACCGTTGATCTCCCCTAATCTGTTCGAATTTCAAATTGATAGCCAAATCTGGCTATATCCCTAATTATTTTCATCAGTATCTTTCCTAATCTGTTCTCTCTAATCTCCTCTAGACTTTTCCTTTTTCCCTACACCCTCTACCCCTATATCTCCCCCTTTTAGCTATAATCCTATAGCTATTTATCACATATAATCATTTTATAATAACCCTAACCCTACCTAACCCTAAACCTATCACGTTTGCAACCCTAGGCTGAATTTTCAGCCGCCGGCCCCAAAATTCCCGCTCTCTCTCTATCCTCCCTCTCAAGTCACTTCCCCTCGCTCCACGGCGCCGCTCGCCCCCACTACCGCCATCTCCCGCCGCCCGTGCCCGCCTCCACAGCCTCCAGCCCATCGCACCACCGCATCTCCTTTTCGCCATCGCTGCTGTAGCGCGTAGCGCTCCCCACTGTCGTCGCCGCTCCGCGATCCACAGCGCGCGCCGCCGCCGCTCCGTGATCCACAGCGCCGCCCGCCGCCGCTGTGCCATCCCGAGCGCCGCCGCCCTCCATCTGCAGCCGCACCGCTGCTGCAACTCCTGAGCGCGCGCCACTACAGATCCCAAGCGCGTTCAGCCGATCTCCTGCGCTCCCCTGAGCCGCACCGCCATCTACGCGCAACAACAACGCGAGACCCATTCGACCGTAAGTGTTGTCAAATTGTCACATTGGAGCAGTGGCTACAAACAGTGTTATTGTGGGTGAATGATTGATGAAATGTACAGAGATTATATAAACAGTTTATAGGTATTTTGTTATCAAGATTTTATAAGTTTAGTTAATAGAAAGTTATTGGTTAGGGATCTCTTAGCTTGATATCCGATCTCGCAGGTAGACTCATCCTCGTTCGATCACCGGAACACCCCGACGACCTCTTCCAGTTACGCTACTCGCAGTCGAGGAACCAGAGTGAGGAAGACGCGATCCGTTGTTTTGGATCCGACGTCAAAGCTACACGTGACCGTCAGACCAGGTTGGTGACCACTAACTCGTAGCAAAACCCACACCGTAGCAAAACTGAACCCTAAACTAAAACTGGACAACTACAATTAAATTTACTTTTCGCACCAGTAAAATGTTGTCACTGTAGAAAATCGACCATCGGACAATTTTCTGTGCATATAGGGTAGTGGTCGATTTAGGCTGAACAAGAACACCAAATTGTGACTTTGACAAATAGGGTAGTCCCGATAACCTAGAAACAAACCTAAATAGGAATATTGAAAACACGACCTGACACCGTCGCCGTGACACTGTTTCAGACGGACTACCGCGGACGTGACGCCTGGACGAGACGCCCCGGACGGACGACACACACTCGCCACCGCAGGCAAGTGTACTCACTTGCTCTTTCGGCCATGCCTAGGCCTTAGACTGTTAGAACTATTAAACTGTGAACAAAGAGAACCGGATGTGAAATGATAGCGTCTGGGACGTCCCTGACGACTTAGACTTGACGACGAAGTCTGAGCGTAACAACAACAACTTTTGACACCGTAGGGTTATCTTGTGTGTGCGGGTGTGTGGACCCCCTTGAATTAACAACAACTGCTACCATAGGTTTCATCTGCGTGTGCGTGTGTGTGGACACCCTAGAACAATTTTGCCCTTGACATGCCATGAACATCTTGCACGTCGTGTCTTATGTAGCCTGTGGGCAATGAGACGCTCACCTAGCAGAGTGGGTGATCTTTGTTACGGAACACCTACGGGAAGCTTGGCACCCACCTAGCAGAGTGAGTGTCCCAGCAGACCGAGAGGATAGAGACTCTCACCTAGCAGAGTGAGTGGTCCTATACAATAGTACAGTTTCACCCACGAGGCGTCCGTCGCTCACCTAGCAGAGTGAGAGATACGCTACCGATCGTGGGGATATAGGCACTCACCTAGCAGAGTGAGTGGACCTATATTGTCTTGTCTTGAGCACTTGGGTTTGGGGTAGGGTTGAGCGTGCGCACGGGGAGAGGGTCTGATCCCCCTCGAACCGTAAGGCGTGAACCCTTCGGGTCACACATATTTTGTCTTGTCTTGTCTTGTCCTGTCTTGCTGGTCTTGTCACGTCTTGTCACGACCCCTTTAGGTTAGTCCCGTAGTCGGTAGCACACGCTACGACTACTGCTTGCTACGCTTTACTTTCCTGCTGTGTTTACTTTCTTTCGTCACTCTGTTATAACCCCAGCATGCTAATCAACCAGTAAGCTGTTGTTTAATAGTTCGGTACACTTGCAGTAGAGTCTGACCTCTTGTGTAGACTTTACCTGACATACAGTTCCTTTCTTTTGGTGATGTACGTCAGGTGTGGAGCCAGAGTACGTAGAGCCGGAGGACGCAGACCCAGAGTACGTGCTCGAGCAGGACCAAAGCTAGGGATCTTCACGTTGCTGATTCAGAGGTTTCACTGCAGTTTAGTTGGGTGCGTAGCACCGTTTACTTTCTGTCTAGGTTGGTTGCTTGCACCATTAGTTTACTTCAGCTGTTTTGTAGCCGTGATGGCTTTTGTTTAGACTCTCCGTACTTTTCTGGATATCTGTGGAATAAAATGAATGCATCTCTTTTAGTACTTTTGTTGTTCCGTACTAACCTGCAGGGACCTGTTCCTTCGTCTTGGAGTACCACACAGACGCTTATTGGGTCCGAGCTTCACAGCTCCGGCCTAAGCGGGCCTTGTCACGTTTCGCTTTCGTCATTTTAGGAAGCGGGGCGTGACAAGATGCATGCTAGGTCCCCCACTTCTCTTGCTTGTTTGTTGAAGATGCATGTTGCAATATTGCTTGGATTGCTTCAATTGGTCATGCATGTTTACAATATTGTGCAAGATCGTGTTTTTCTTGATTGTGGGGTTGGGTTTTTGTTATATGGTCTCAAGATGATGTCTTTTTGCCTCTGGATAATTTTTTGTTCAGTAATTTGTAAGTTTTTATTTTTAGATCAATTTGTAAAACAGGGCAGAACTCCCACATGCAGGGGAGACTCTGTCCAGATTCTTCATGAGGCTTTTCTCTCAATTGGCTGAACAAAACCTTTTGAAAATTTCTCAGTGCTTGATACTACTTGTCTACTCCAACTTTCATGCTTTGGTCAAGAACCAGTTTTCATTCGAAATATTTATAAAAATTCCATCTTTCAAACTGGTCTATTTTTAGACAGCTCAGACACATCTTATACAAATAGTCGTATCCTTCAAACCACTGGGTCATTTTCAATGATTTTGCTGTCATTTTAAAGCTAACAAACCCATCTAAGTTTTCTTCAACTACCAGCTTTTCAAATTCAACCTATAAGTATTTTTAAATTTTAAAGCTAACAAACCCATTTAAGTTTTCTTCAACTACCAGCTTTTCAAATTCAACCTATAAGTATTTTTAAAACAATGATCTTTCAGCTCATGTTTTCCTGTCTGAAATCTGCAGTAACACATGTTGCCATTTAATTCATAGTAAATTCATTTCTTGGAATTTTTGTATAAGGTTTGAAATGTTGGAAAGTAGACTTATGGGAATACAACCCCTTTTGATATATTTTTTGATGTCCAGTGCAATATCTTGGAGAAACAATTGCTGCTCTGTTGATGTTTTGCTGAAAACAGTTTCTGCCTTAAGATGGGGTGATGAGTTATTTGCATTTTCTGATATATATCGGATGCATTGATGATTGAAAGTGTTATATTTGCTCTCATATCACATGCTAATCAAGATTAATTAAACCCTAGGTGTTAGTTGCTCCCTGTTCTATATTGAAAGTGGCATTTGTTGTTGTTGGAATTATGGCAAATTGGTAATATGATAGTCATATTGGTTTGTTGAGAGGTGAATGATGAGATGAAGCAACTAGACCCTAGGAAAGTTGAATGATGATGCCAGAAGTGTTCCGACCACACAAAGTGGGTACGGCACCATAGGCGGGTTTGTGGGAAATACCGTGTAGGGGTGACAGTACGATGTTACTTAGGAGTCGCGGCCGTTGCAACACGGACCGTGCGTTGAGCTTCAGTAGAGTTGTTGAGACCCACGTCCTGTCGACTGGAGTGGGAAAGCCCCGTTAAGCTTCGCACAGTGCGCAGTACCACTGGCGGGTGTCTTCGTCGTCCCCACTTCGGGACGAGTCTGGTCCTCCTAATCGAGTCTCGTAACGATGTTTCCAAACTTCACTTAATCATTAAACAAGAAGATAATAATTAAATCACTTGTTGCTATGATATGTTGTGTGTGGTAGTTCCTTAGTGTGTTTGAGTTTCTCTACTGGTCACGCTTTGACATGTCACCTCCCCGTGGTTTTGGGAGCAGGTACCCTGGAGCAGCGTCTGGAGCCGGACCCTGCCAGTTGCCCATAGTATTTCTAGTTTGTTTGAGAGTGTTCCTCATAGTAAGGATGTGGGTGTACATGGGTTTGGTGAGAGATGAGGTTGTAATTGTTGTTGCCACTCCTGTGGCCAGTGTTGTAGCTCTGTTTTGTTGTACTTCCGGTCAGGTGCAGATGTACGTATGTCAGTCACTGGACTCTGTGGGCTTGTAGTAGTGACTATATCTGTGATGTGGTTGTGACTTTCCTTTTCTGCAGTAGTAGTTGAAGTACTTCTGTTTTATGCTGATGTCATTGTTGAGTTGTACCTTTACTTTTCTGATGTACTGTTCTGTGTTATTCCAGTGTGAGTAGTGGCCTGCTGTTTGTTTATTCTTTATGCTTGGTGAAATACCGCGGTCTATCAGGCGGCCGTCCCCTCTGTCTCGGGATGTGGAAAAAATAAAAAAAATCCCTCCCTTGAGTAGTAGGGTGACCGGGGCGTGACACTGGCTTTAGCCCATTATAGAAGCTTTGAATAAGGTCCCACTCTGGGACTCCATGGTGAGGGCACTGATGCTGCAAATCCTTAAATCTCTCCCGTGCATCATATAACGACTCCTGAGGAGTTGCTTGAAATTAGTGATCGCCCCTCGGATCCTCACCGTTTTGGACGGTGGATAGAACTTGTTCACAAAGCTAGAGCCAACTGCTCCCAAGTCGTGAAGGTATTTGAAGGGTGCTCTCGCAACCAATAAGAGGCCTTGTCCCTCAGAGTGAACAGAAATAATCTGAGCTCGATGGCGTCATCGCTCACGTCATTGGCATGGAAGGTGTCGCACTTCGCCAGGAAGAGGTCTATATGATGGTTTGTGTTCTCATGTGCATGCCCATGAAAGGGTTCTTGTTGCATCAGGTTGATCAATTCTGTCTTTAGCTCAAAGTTTCTCGCCGCCAGCTGTGTCCTCAACATGGAAGACATACTGAAAAAATTCAGCTTTATGTGGTCCCGGATGGACCCGGTTCGTGGAGGAGTAGCATTACCCTCTGCCATTGGTTCAGAAATAATATGTTCCTCTTTCAGCTCTTAGTCTTCTTACGGTCTTTTCGATCTCGGGGTCAAATAATAATTCTTTATCAAGGCCCCCGAGACGAGTGTTCAGGCACAACAAAAACTCAGAGAAATACTGTAACGACCTGTATTTTGAGAGCGGGTCGTTACAAATACCATCAGTAGCAAAGAAATAAAAGAAATGAAATATGAAAAGATAAGAGATGATAAGAGTTGCTAACAATTATCTTCAAAAAAATAAATAATCCAAGTAATAACTGTTACCTCCCTGGCAACGTCGCACAAAACTAGATGCGCCCAGAACTAACACCTAAAACCCACCTAGCAATGGCACGAATGCCAAGGCTAGATGTATCCCAAATGTAACTCCCAGAGAATACCGCAAGCGTATGGTATCAAGTTATAATATAAAAGATATCGTTCCCACATGGAGGTGAATGCTATTATTGTCTTGGGTAATCTCTAAATATCTAGAATAATACTAGTAGTCGGTTTCAGAAGATTGTTTGTTGTAGAGTTATCTTTCAAGCAAGATTTTAATCAATAATAAAAGACTAGGGCGTTAGGACTCACCACTAGGATCGTCGAATGTCGATGCTAGGTTGGTACTCTTACGTTGCATTGACTTTATTAGGGGTTGTTGCATCTAAGATGTAGAACAATGGCCAGCTAAAATTAGCACCATTGGTCTAACGCGTCGCACGCTTACCCCCCACTCTCATGGGTGGCCTCACATACGATCCGTGCATTAGGATCAACAACTATTCATGCCACTCTCATGGATAGAATGATCTCCATTTATGTCACTCTCGTGGATAGAACTTCGATGTGTATTTTGGTGGCTCTCATAGACGTAAGGGCGATAGTCGTCAATTAGTAATATAGGATGTCGGTGGATCCCATCAAGGAGCACGTCAGGCATGGTCGCAAACCCTAATTGAATCCACTAACCTCCTAATTAAGGCATATGATACTCCTTAAGCGCGCGTGTGCCACCGACCGTGGACACGATTCCATTTCGAGATATCCTATGAACTTGGCTAGATCAACCAAAACACGTCCCTTTTATACCAACGCAACCTAAAAATCCTAACTTTACATCTAAATCCTAAGATCCTAGGGCTAATCCATTAGCTCTAGATAGAACTACTCATGGATCATAGCAAGAGACATGAAAGATTCAATAAAGACAAGAGAATTCATCATAGCAATAGAAAACATCAAGTAAAGCATAGAAAGATTAGATAATCATTACCAACACGTCGTAAGATGATAGCCAATCGTAGATAATTTAGAAGAACAAGATTCCACGCAAAAATATCCAATAAAAATATCAACTTTGGTCTCTGCAAAATAGCGACGGCTATAACTTCTCTCTAAAACTTAAACTAAAATTAAACTAAGGAAAATAAGCAAGCTCTCTAAGAAAGGGTAAAAATTGTGCATATATACAAGGGGTAGGGAACCCAAAAAAATCTCAGAAAATCGGGACACTTGGGCCCACAAACTTGTCTGGCCGCGTCACCCAGCACCGCTAGGTCGAGCTGCATGCGGCTGCTGCTTTGCTGCTTCTTTAGCTCTGGCTGATACTGGCTACTCGATCGAGTATCCCCTCCACTCGGTCGAGCTACTTTAGGTCTGAACTCCCTCTAGAATGCTGCTCTGTTTGGTTGCGACTCGGGTCAAGTAGTTGATTAGCTCGGTCTAATGGCTTTACTGCTCGATCGAGTGGGGCATGTTTGTTTCTGCTGCAACGTCTGCGTGTCAGCTCGGTCGAGTGCTGATGCACTCAACCGAGTAGCCTGGGAAACTGAACACAAGTGGGCCTAGAGTTCTCATCTCTCGCTCTCCTCTCCTCCTCTCCTCCAATCTTCTTCCTTGCCTCGGCGAACTCTCATAGAACCTCGCCAATGATGCTCCGGGTGTGTAGGATGTGTCCATGTCCCTAAATAGCTCCAATTTGCTCCAAAACTCCTGAAAATCCACAAAGCTATATGAAACTCGAATATGTCGTTAGAAGCGCGATAATATATGAAAATATTGACTTTGGAGGCGA
>JAULAV010005954.1:0-19510 GCA_030789695.1 Scilla litardierei
GAGTGTAGAATTGGCTTCGCCCATTTTAAAATTCAAATCCAAAAGAAAATTCTTTAGGCGGTCATACCAAGCTCGAGGAGCTTGTCTCAAACCATAAAGAGCTTTCTTTAGTTTAAAAACATGATTTGGAAATTTTTCATTTATGAAGCCCGGAGGTTGAGAAACGTAAACTTCCTCAACAACATCTCCGTTTAAAAATGCACTTTTAACATCCATTTGAAATAACTTAAAATTTTTATAGCATGCATAAGACAATAAAAGTCTAATTGATTCTAATCTAGCTACCGGAGCGAAGGATTCTTCGAAATCGATACCTTCCTCTTGGCGATAGCCTTGAGCAACTAACCGAGCTTTGTTCCGGACGACGACTTGGTTTTCGTCGGTTTTGTTCTTGAAGATCCACTTTGTCCCTATAACGGTGTGGTTCTTCGATGGCAAAGGAACAAGCTCCCATACCTCATTCCTCTCAAATTGAATGAGTTCCTCCTCCATGGCAAGGATCCAAGCACTATCTTCGCACGCTTCAACTATATTCTTTGGCTCTATCGATGAGGCAAAGGCACAATTGGCGAAGTGGTGGACTTGCGATCTCGTCTTGACACTATCATTAATATTGCCAATGACTTGCTCATGGGGATGGTCGCGAACTGTATGAAGCCGCTTGGGAATACCTTGATCACTAGGCACATTCTCAACAACTTCATTAGTCGGGTTAGTCTCAATAGAATCAATTGAATCAATAGACTTAGAATTTTCAAACGAATCACATAAAACATCCATAGGATCATTATCATTTGAAATTCTAGAAGTAGTAAAATTCTCATTAAAAGAGACATGAAGTGATTCCTCGATCGTAGAGGATCTTTTGTTGTATATCCGGTAGGCTTTGCTACGTGAGGAATACCCAACAAATATCCCCTCATCCGATCTCGGATCAAACTTGTCCAAATTATCATATGTGTTTTTAATAAAACATTTTGCGCCGAAAACACGAAAATGTTTAACTTGAGGCAATCTACCAAACAACAATTCATAGCAAGTTTGTTTGGTGCCGGGCCTCAAAAGTATTCTATTAAACACATAACAAGCGGTGTGTACCGCTTCCGCCCAAAATTGATAACCAAGTTGACTATCTTCGAGCATAGTGCGAGCACACTCCACACGCGTTCTATTCTTCCTCTCAACAACACCATTTTGAGGAGGTGCGCGAGGGAAAGAAAACGTGTGAGTAATTCCAAGATCATCACAAAAATTTGAGAAAGACTCATTCTCAAATTCACCCCCATGATCACTACGAATAGTGACAATGGTGGTTCCGATGAGATTTTGTACTTTCTTCACAAATATTGTGAAGTTTTCAAAAGCTTCATTTTTATTACATAAGAAAAATACCCATGTAAATCTTGAATAATCATCAACGATGACTAGTCCATATCTTGCATTTCCTAAGGAAGCAACTCTAGTTGGCCCAAATAAATCTAGATGTAATAGCTCTAGTGGCCGTTTCGTAGAAATGCTTTTCTTAGGTTTAAATGAAGATTTAGGAAGCTTGCCACGTTGACAAGAATCACAAAAACTTTTCTTTTCAAAAACGAGCTTCGGAAAACCTTTAATGGAATTTAATTTCGAAAGCTTATAAAGTGTTCCAAAGTTCACATGTCCAAAGCGTCGATGCCATAAGTGTTGTTCACTTGTGTTGGCAACGAGACATTGTTCATATGACTTAGGAAGATCCAAAATATAAATATCTTTATGGCGTGTGCCGGAAAATAATAATTTATTATTATCATTTGAAATGTGACACAATCCTTTCGCAAAGCTAACTTTGTAACCTTTGTCACAAAGTTGGCTTATTGAAATAAGATTATGATTTAAACCATTAACTAGATAAACATCACTAATTAAGGGTTTAGAAGGGTTACCCACTTTACCAACACCGACGATGGTTCCGCTCTCGTTGTCTCCAAATACGACGCGATTTCCATTTGCAATGGGAACCACTCCGGAGAGCAATTGAGCGTCACCCGTCATGTGTTTTGAACACCCGCTATCGAGTATCCAATTCCCTTTGGAGCTAAATTTAAATTTGTTGCTCCTCTTCTTTTTCTTTTCCTTGAGTACCTAAAGATAGAAACTTTCATATCATGGTACCCAAGGTCATTGGGTCCTCAAAAGTTAGACCTTTGGAAGCCAAGTCCAATTGGACTTTGACTTCCCCACATAATTTCTACTATGCACAACATCCGAAAAATAAGCGTTCATATATACTTGTTTTTCATCCATGCTTGTGTCCTTTGGGCTCCAAATAGTGAAAATTTTGGGAGCCATCATCCTATTGGGTGCATGCATGCGACGTTGATTTCTACGTGATGCATGTTGTGGATAGGCATAAGGAACATGATGGAATGGTGCACGACGAGAATTATTCATATGATGAGGTGGGTGAACATATGCATGTGTGGGAACACGTGCGTGAGGGTGTCTCACATGGTGTGCACGTGCCCGTGAACGTGTAGCATAGAAATCATCATATGTGTGAGACGGTGGAGTAGGACGTGTGTTCCTACGTGGCATGGTATTTGTGTACATATAAGCATGCCCCTTCTTTGGAGGTCCACCCAAAGTGGGTTTCTTTCCAAAAGAGGGTGTGGACGAGGTGGAAGCACCATTGGTAGATGAACTACCAATAGAGTGTTTGCTACCACTCGTAGAGTCACCGGAAGTTGGCCTAACAAAAGTAGTGGCCGCTTTGGATGGACATCCCATCGTATACCCCAAACCAATGTGGTGATTGGCCGGAAGTAAGTCACTTAGGATTTTATCCAAATGGTCCTTACCCTTATTGAATTTATTAATTCGGCCTAATGTGTTCTCATATTTCTCTTTGAGAGAACGCATAGAAGTATCCAAAGTAGATACTTGCGATGTGAGCACATAAACACGAGATTTAAGATTCTCGTTCTCAATACTCAAAGTCGAGTTTTGAGAAGTTAAATCCGCTATCCTATGTTCTTCCGGATCATCAATGCTAACATGTTCAAGTTTAGATTTGAGATTAACAATCTCATTTCTTAACTCTTCAACAACGGTGTCGTTGTTGGTGATGATAGTCTTAGGCGAGGTTTGAATGCTAGCTAGGTCATCTTTTACTTTAGTATATCTATTTACTAATTTAGTGTATTTTGACCATAAATGAGAGTTAGCATCCCTAAGATCATCCATAGTTACCTCATCGCCTTCGTCGTCGCTATCATCGGAGGAGGAAGATCCTTGATCATGCTCCTCTCTTGCCATGAAGCACATGTGCGCTTGCTCCACTTTCTCATCGTCCGACTCTCCGCTTGAGGAATCCTCGGAGTCGGTGAATGTTGCTCCGACAAGTCCCTTTTTGTACCCCTTTTTGTACTTCTTTGACTTGTCGAACTTCGGCGCCTTCCACTTCTCCTTTTGCTTGTTTTGAGGACAATCCGCTTTGATGTGTCCTGGCTTATTGCATTTAAAGCACAAAGGTGGAGAGGCGTTAGTAGAAGTAAATTTAGATTTTTGTTTGAAGTTACCCTTTCGGAAGAAGCGATTGAACTTCTTTTCCATGAGTGCAATGGATTCCATGTCCATTTCTTCTTCCGAGTCCTCATCATCGGTAGAGGTGGATGAAGCCGCCTTGAATGCAATCGCCTTTTTCTTAGGCGCGTCTTGGTTCAAATAGGACTTCATCTTTTCTTGTAACTTCACCTTGCTATCTTTGCGTACCTCGTATGACATCAAAGTACCCATTAGTTGAACTACGGTATACTTATTCATGTCATTACCTTCCTCGATGGCGAAGGTACGTTTCTCCCAAGAAGAAGGAAGTCCTTCGATAAGCTTTGAGCACTTCTCCTTTTGAGTGTAGGACTTGCCGAGGGCCTCTAACTCGTTTATTATGTCAACGAAGCGAGCGTAATATTCTTTCATCTTCTCGCCATGTTGCATATGAAACATTTTGTAATCTTTGTTTACGACTACGAGTTTAGAGTCTCTTACCCTACTCGTCCCTTCATGAAGAATGAGGAGGGAGTTCCAAATTTGATATGCACTCTTACATGTGCATATCTTATTGAAGTTCTCGGGCTCCAATGCGCATTGCAAGGCGTTCATTGCCTTGGCATTGCTTACCTCCGCGACGATCTCCGCGGTTGTCCATTTCTCAAAGTCTTCTTCTTCGGGCTCTATGTATTCCTTCATTGTAGTCCTCCATAAGGATGCACTCCGGAGGAAGGTTTCCATCCGGCATTTCCAGTACCCGTAGTTGGTACCATTGAAGAATGGAGGCCTCGTAGAGGAATGTCCTTCCATCACCGAAGATGCTCCTTCTCGGTTCCTGAAGGTGTCATAGTTGGAAGGTAGACGCACAGTCTTGTTGTCGTTGGCAGACATAGCTAAGTATCTGGCTCTGATACCAAATGTAATGCCCTACAAGCTACTGCACAAGTACTAGAGGGGGGGTGAATAGTACTTTAAAAATAACAAGGAGTATAATTCCAAATTATTGTGCAAACAACTACCAAATCAATTTGCGGAAGCTTAAATTGAAAGACAACAACAAAATTAACAATGCAAACAAATGATGTTAATGGGTTCGGATCCACCCAAGTCTCCCCGACTTGTTCCCGGTGATCCTACGTCCCAACCACCCGGATCCCCTCCGGATACTTAGGTTAGAAACCCTAACCCAAGATATCCACTATGAATATCTTGTGAAAAACCTTCACAAGATCAAATCATACAACAATGGCAATAGTGAATCCCACAACCCGGGATCACAACCTTCTCTCACAACCGAGAGAATCAACAAGCAATATAAAAGAGTTTATATTGAAATAAACAAACTTACCACAAAATCCTATACCTTGAGTTTTTCTTACCCAATAGGTGAAATGGAGGATTTGAGGAAGATGAAGTCACCAAGTCCTAGCACCAAGGGAATGACCAGCAATAGGTGCCTAGGAGAGATTTGGAGACTTGGATCAAGCTATAGCTTGAAGAGCTCACCAAGAACAAGCTTCTCTCAATATGGATTCTAGATCTAGAATAGTGAGAGAATGGGTTTCTTGTGAGGAAGAGAGCTTTAGATTTGAGTGAGAAAGGCTATCTCTTTTGATCTCAATGAATCTCTGAATGGAAGCTCTAACCTAGATAGAAATGACCTAGGTTCGTATTTATAGGGTCCCATAAAAACAAGTTAGGTCATTCTCCAACGGATAGAAATCTGGGGGCAATTAGTCGGTCAAAGAACAAACACTGACCGAGTAGTTCATCAACTAGTCGGTCAGTCAAACAGCATGGACCGACTAAGTGAGGAACTGAGAAGAAAGAGAAATTCAGACCTAGAAATCTAGTCGGTCCAAGAAGACATTCTGACCGACTAGTTTCACAACTAGTCGGTCAGTCAGTGAATGTAGACCGATTAAGAGGCAAAATGAAATAGTCTGAATACAAATTGACTTAGTCGGTCCAAGAACAAAAGTTGACCGACTAGATTGTCAACTAGTCGGTCACCAAACGTTCTTAGACCGACTAACGATAAACAGTAGCTTAGGAGAAATTTAGCATGAACAGTAAGTCACAACTAGTCGGTCAAAGAAGCATCACTGACCGACTAGTTCACAAACTAGTCGGTCGGTGAGTCAACGTAGACCGACTAACTGTAAACAGTAAAGTCCAAGAAATTAAGGAATCAAACTAGTCGGTCCAAGAAGAGTTGCTGACCGACTAGATCACCATCTAGTCGGTCAGTACTCCTTCTTGTACCAACTAACATGCACAAACAAGTCCGAATCGAAGCGCGACGCTTCGAGGAAGTTAGAATGAACTTGTACTAAGATCCTAGAGCTACGATATGAGCGTTATGAAGTTAGAATCGTAAGATATACTCAAGGCTTAACATTCTATATATCGAAGCTAAAAAGACTATAAATAAAACCTTAATAAACGGTCTTCGAGAGCTTCGATTGCTTCTTCATAACTTCCAAAACGGCGCAAGAGCTTTGTTGGGGTTTTGCAGGACCCCCAGAGCTCGGATCCGTATCCGTCCTAAGTCGGACGGACCACGGAGGCACATAGGCGCAGCAGAAAAACAGAAATCTTAATTTCTACACTAGCTAAACAATTTAGCTAGGCTCTGGGGAACCAGAACCCAGCCCGATCTATGCCGACTTGGAGTGGGTCTGACCACTCCAAGAAGGATCTACACTAAGCGACTAATTAAAATTTACGCTAAAACGCTTAACCACATACCCGGAATCTTGGCCCTGGAGCAGGCAAGATGTACCGCACCGTCTTGAGAAGCTCCTCGTAGCCGAGCCGCGTTGACCCGATCTTCCTGAGCCGCCTCGCACCCTCGCACCGATCCGCCCGAGCCGCTTTCGCCTCCGAGCCGATCACACGCGGTAGAAAGTTTCACTTGAGAAGAAACCCGCGTCTTAGACGTCCGGATCAGATCCAAACCCCCTTCGTAGTCGTGCTAGGACTACTCCGGAGAATAGGAAAGTAGAGAGAGAGATTTAGTCGCGGACCGAGCTTGCTCAATAATTTGGAGCTACCCGATCGTTGACTGGTGTGTTTCAACGAGGAGAGTGCACCCCTATTTATATAGGGAGTGAGCACTCAACTTCTCGTTGCGGGCAATGTGGGACAATTCCCATGAAGAGAAAATTCAATTAAGCCATTTGGCTTAATTTCAACTTTAAATTTAGCCTTTCACAAAGTCAAACTTTAACTAATTAATTCTCATCACATACTAAACTTCAGACACCAAACAAGCTATCAATCAGAAAAGCTTGGAATGGTGAACGCGTAGGAACTGACGGTGACGAATTTCGACTTCGTTTGACCCCTCAAACAATTGCTCAAAGTTTAGCAATTTACACAAAATACGTAGCCGTCATTAGGGTTTACAAAAACCCTAATTTGACTTAAGTTGCGGGCGCGCCCGCTAGACTTAGCGGGCGCGCCCGCCCAAGGGGGGCAAGGCCGGGCCGCCCGCCCGCTGCTGCAGCGGGCGGGCGCCCGCTGCAAGCAGCGGGCGCTGGCCCGCTGCGTCCAGCGGGCCGTGCCCGCTGCATCAGCGGGCGCTGGCCCGCTGTGCAGCGGGCCACGCCCGCTGTGCAGCGGGTGCCCGCCCACTGCACACAGCGGGCCATGCCCGCTGCTGCAGCGGGTCACGCCCGTTTGCCTTTGCACATGGGCCTTTTGGCCCAGTGGGTCTAACCCACTTCCCCTTGGACTCTTTCTGCGTTTCTGGGCTCGTTTGAGCTCCGATTTGGACGCGGTTTGAACCTGTGTTTAGACCGGGACGATCCCGTCATCCAGGTAACCCTTTCCAACAAGTTTGTTCCTACTAAATCCGTTGTAACTAATTTACAACACGTTTAGTCAAAGTTAGCATCTAATGCAACGTTGTGTCCATATTGCTAATGCGACTAACTTTCACAACTTTAACTTGTGAATATCATCAAATGACATTTCTCTCTATTCTATATTCCTATTACTAAGACACGAGCACTACTCGGTGTGAAACCCTACAGCCTGACCTTACTACAGGTTGGGGCTCGAAACCCCTAGACGACGGTCACTACGAGCAGTAGCTGTCGTCCCTGTTTCAGAGTCATCATAACGTGATCGACCCTTTGACAAAAGTGTCATAGGGTTTGCATTGGCCGTGTCAGTGATGAATTCCGTTAGCTAAAATCCCTTCGTCAAGACTGTGTTATTGCTGGCCTAGGGTATGGTTTACTGTCAACCCTATTAGACAACATTGGTCAGTATACGGTGGTCTTTATTGTATACACGTTGTACAACTTGCAACGTACCCCGGCCGAGGATTAACATAGAGACCGTACTGAGCCTATAACACTAACTTCCCTTTAATGGAAGTGACGAATCCCATCTTAGTCACTTACTCACCTAGAGAGCTTCTGGTGCAACCCAACCTAAGATCTTTCATCAGGACTGGTCCTCGAAGCTAGATCATGGGTCTAAGCTACACCGTCCGTTCACAGGTTTATACAGATGACTTCAGGTCTTAAGGATCAACTAACCTATCAACACCCTAGAGTTATTAAAGACAGATCATTAAAGTTAACCATTTAATAACTCTAACTTGGTCGTTCAGTGAACTCATTCTCCAATGAGCACCTGTGTCTCGTCTCCGACTTCGCTAAGTCGAATGACTATGAGTTCATCATTACCCGAAGGCAAGACGAAGACACAGTGATCTATCCGATGTGTCGATATCCAGTTCTCGACACATCTACGATCACGAACCGTTTTAGACTTACGTTTCTATTCGGTCTCTTACTTACTCATAATCGAGATCTCATCTAGATGTGTAAGGACCTAACTCTAAGTCTATGGATATTATCTAAGTATATTAATACAAATGATTTATACTTAGAATAATACGTACCATATACGGTATGAACAAGACGTATAATCAAGATAAATTGCCTTATGTGCACATATCTTCCTACATCTCCCACTTGCACTTAGGCTATTTATCTCGGTATCTCATGCCGTTATAGCATATCAGTCACTTTGACATTTGATATGGCAAAACCTAAGAGTGGTTCTACTAATAAGTATCTATAACGAATTTTAATGGATTGAAATTACATCTCTTGATCACACAGGGTTGATCCTTTGGAAAAATGATCTGGATCAATTTTCCTAACTTTGTATAGCTAACAGTTGGCTTATACGTTTTAGATGTGGGGTCTAACATTTCCGTAAGTCAGTTCTAGCTCACTTCACTTTATTGTGTCAATATGTCAATTACATATTTGACACCCTAAGTCTCTATATATATACTATTAAATCAAAACAATTTTGACTTAATGATTTATATAGAAGATTCATTAAAGTGAAAAATCCTTTTTACTTAGTCCGAAAAACGGAACTAAGTATATTAATACGCTCCCACTGACTTTAAGAATTACCTGGTCAAATTTCTTCAACATAATATCTAAATCATATTTAGATTTATGAGCAAAAATAACCATTTGGTAAGTGCCTTAGATGGAATGTACAAGTGTCAGATTCGGTTTGACGAATGAGTCAAGTCAAGATCATTTTAAGGAATCTTGACATTGACTCGTTCAATCAAAACGTTCTATACTGTACAAATTCCTTTAACCACATTTAGTATTAACTCTTTTAATAACTAAATGCAGATGATCAAGAATTAATCTTGATGTGCGTATTATTGTGATCGCACACAATTTATACGTCCCCTGGAACCTACACTTAACTACTGATTGACTTCTAGCATTTAGTCAGCTCCAAAATCAATATTATCGAAGCAATACACCATTATTCGAAAATATACGCAACCATCACAGAAAAGCCACATCCACAGAATTTGAGCCAATTCAATTTCAATTGCAACAAACGAGACATCCATTCCAAAACAATGGGTTCATAAAAGGAACCTTAATTTGTTTATCAAAAATAAACCTTGAGTGCAAAGCACTCATTCATTGTTTTCGATCCTTAAAGATGATACATTTTATTCAAATAAGAAAAATATCATCTCCATCACGATCAGCGTCTCCAGAAGTCTTTGAGCGGTCCCAGCAGCAACTGTTGCTTTAATTGCCGACCGATCTCCGTACTTCTCCAATCTCCAGTTCTTATCAGCCACCTGTATACAGTACACAGATGTCTATAAGTTTCTCATACTATATGAATGGAAATAATTGCATTTAATTGAATTTTAATTTGTACCTGAGGTAGAGGCATCAGTATGCCCCTTCTTCTTCTCTGCAAGATAGATCTTGCAGTTCCTCTTCCAGTGGCCAATCTTGTGGCAATGGAAGCACTCAGATTTCAACGGGGCCCCTTTGTTCTTCTTCTTCCCATTCTTAGCCTTCGCAGGTTGTGGGACCTGCCTCTTCTTTCCTTTGCCTTTCGGCTGGTCGGAAGTAGCAGAGCCAACAACCAGTGCAGCCGGCTTCTTATGAATCTCCTCAAACTGCCGGAGCATATTGAGGAGACCCGGAAGATCCGTCTCAAGGCTGTTCATTATAAAGCCAGTTATAAAAGGCTTAAAATCGGGAGTCAAAGACTTTAGGATAATGTCCGTGGACATCTCATTGTCCAGGACAAATCCTAACTGGGCGGCGTCCTCCACGTACCCGATCATCTTGATAACATGATCTTGTACGGGTTCCGTCCCCATCTTGGTGCCCCAGAGGTTGCTAGTGGCCTCGAACTTGGCAGCTCTTGATCGCTTGCCATACAACTCTTGTGCGTTGAGGAGCATGCTTTGAACATCCATATGTTCATGCTTCCTCTGCAACTCGTTGGTCATCGAAGCCAGAGTAAGGCACCTGGCCTTCTCTGCATCCCTCTGGTACAATTTGTAGGCTTCCTTTTCCTCGTGGGTCGAATCTTCATCCGGCTTATCTGGAGCGTCCTCGAACAGTACGTATCCTATTCCGGCTAGGGAAAGGACCAACTTGATGTTCCTAAGCCAGTCTTTGTAGTTCGTTCCATCCAGCACGTTCTTCTCAACCATGTATCTAAGTCCCGAATCCATTCTGTATTTTATAGATACTATAGTTAGTAAATGTTCGTAGTATAGTTTTAATGGTTTTAATAAAACTATATTCTCCCACTAAATTTATTTAAAGCCATAATAATAAACAATTTATTATAAAATAATATTTGTGAGAGAGGGATCCGACTACCCTGAGTCTGACAACCTTGAGTGTATCTCAACAAGTTGTCCGACTCTGCAGTCGGTAGACGAACTCGTCGTCAATCATATTTACTATGATTCCCTATCGATTTTTACCCCTAGTCATTTGTGATCATGAGTGTGCTCAACCGGATCACAATGGCTAGCCTAGTCGGACCCTTGTTTTCGTGTCTAGCCTGACTTGCCCCTTTGCTCGGTGTATGCACGACGCGCCGGTTTGGGTCAGGTCTTGGACTACATTCTTGGTTAGACTTACGCCGAAGCTCGAGGGATGAGACAACGGTTTTAGTCAGGTTAAGATGTCAATCAAGAAATCGGTTTCTATAAGATTGACATGTCACGGCTTGAGTGTAGCTCAACAACCGGAACATGTTTCTTACAGTTGCCAACTCCTAAAACAAGGAGGGCTACGATTTATCTTGAACAAGATTATTATCGTATTGACTTAGGTATAGTCGATGGACTTACATAGTCATGAATCGACTCATTGCGGTCCAGCGGACGCGGCCAGGGAATTGACTAAGCCAGGACCACTTGTTACCCAGTCTAGCTAGGTTGGTCCAAAAACTTTAGCCAAGCACATTGACCGACATCATGATCCATTGAAGGAGTTGTCATCAATCTTATGTTTTCCAAACAACTAAATGGCTTTTAATAAAAACAACTAGTTAATCCTTATCAACTAGTGGATCCTAAAATTCAAAATTTTTCAGATTGGTTGAACATCTTTTATTAAGTCCTTATCAACTATAAGGTTCTACGTTCAACTTACTACCCCAATCTAATTAGGATTTATAAAACAATTCAACATTTTGTCTTTTATGAAAATCATTAATTAAACGATTTAATGAAATGATTTACAAACAAGGGGACTACCCTAATCTGGTATTAGGTTCGATGTTGTTTTGTTTTATCAAACGTAGCATGTCACTATCATGTTTTAATGGCTAACCTAACAAGGTTTGTGTATACATTATACAAATACAACATGAAATGAAAACTAACTTTATCCGCATAAAAGAAAGTTTCATTTTAAGTGACATATAAAAGGTATTTGCAAGTTTAAAAAATTATCTATATAATACAAACATGCAAATCTAAATTTTAACACTTAAAATTAAAGATTAAAATTTTAAAGCCTTTCACAAAAATTTTATCTCATAAAACTAAGTCGTACAAAATTATCTAATAATTTTAAACCTAGGCCTTTAAAAAAATTTTAACCTTATTTCTAAAATTAAAATATCACATAAAAATTTTAGAAACAACTAGGTAATAAAAGAAATTAATTTATGTTTCATCTCATGAAAATAAAACATTTCTATTATTAAAATGATTTTAAAACTCTTTTAAAACTTTTAGAAATCCTTTTTATAAGCTTTCAAATAAAGTTTAAAGATTTCTAACTTTTATGTAACTAAAGGAAAAATTCTTAAATTTCAAAAATAAAACTTTTCTAAAGTTTACATAAACTTTAAACACCCTTAAAAATTTTTATGTCTCATAAAAATTTAATAAAGTATTTAAAATAAAAGAGACTACCTTTAGAATTATCGCATAAAAATAATTTTCCCAAAAATTAAAACAAATTTCCGTGTTGCAAAATTAATTTTTGAAACACAAAATTATTTTCAAAACTAATTTAACATAAAAAAGTTTTGCGTATTAAAGCTAAGCATTTTTAACTATTTAAAAAAGTCGCTATAGTAGATCTATAGCATAACCGTGGCTCCGATACCACTGTTGGGGTTTTGCAGGACCCCCAGAGCTCGGATCCGTATCCGTCCTAAGTCGGACGGACCACGGAGGCACATAGGCGCAGCGGAAAAACAGAAATCTTAATTTCTACACTAGCTAAACAATTTAGCTAGGCTCTGGGGAACCAGAACCCAGCCCAATCTATGCCGACTTGGAGTGGGTCTGACCACTCCAAGAAGGATCTACACTAAGCGACTAATTAAAATTTACGCTAAAACGCTTAACCACATACCCGGAATCTTGGCCCTGGAGCAGGCAAGATGTACCGCACCGTCTTGAGAAGCTCCTCGTAGCCGAGCCACGTTGACCCGATCTTCCTGAGCCGCCTCGCACCCTCGCACCGATCCGCCCGAGCCGCTTTCGCCTCCGAGCCGATCACACGCGGTAGAAAGTTTCACTTGAGAAGAAACCCGCGTCTTAGACGTCCGGATCAGATCCAAACCCCCTTCGTAGTCGTGCTAGGACTACTCCGGAGAATAGGAAAGTAGAGAGAGAGATTTAGTCGCGGACCGAGCTTGCTCAATAATTTGGAGCTACCCGATCGTTGACTGGTGTGTTTCAACGAGGAGAGTGCACCCCTATTTATATAGGGAGTGAGCACTCAACTTCTCGTTGCGGGCAATGTGGGACAATTCCCATGAAGAGAAAATTCAATTAAGCCATTTGGCTTAATTTCAACTTTAAATTTAGCCTTTCACAAAGTCAAACTTTAACTAATTAATTCTCATCACATACTAAACTTCAGACACCAAACAAGCTATCAATCAGAAAAGCTTGGAATGGTGAACGCGTAGGAACTGACGGTGACGAATTTCGACTTCGTTTGACCCCTCAAACAATTGCTCAAAGTTTAGCAATTTACACAAAATTCGTAGCCGTCATTAGGGTTTACAAACCCCCTAATTTGACTTAAGTTGCAGGCGCGCCCGCTAGACTTAGCGGGCGCGCCCGCCCAAGGGGGGCAAGGGCGGGCCGCCCGCCCGCTGCTGCAGCGGGCGGGCGCCCGCTGCAAGCAGCGGGCGCTGGCCCGCTGCGTACAGCGGGCCGTGCCCGCTGCATCAGCGGGCAGCGGGCCACGCCCGCTGTGCAGCGGGTGCCCGCCCGCTGCACACAGCGGGCCATGCCCGCTGCTGCAGCGGGTCACGCCCGTTTGCCTTTGCACATGGGCCTTTTGGCCCAGTGGGTCTAACCCACTTCCCCTTGGACTCTTTCTGCGTTTCTGGGCTCGTTTGAGCTCCGATTTGGACGCGGTTTGAACCTGTGTTTAGACCGGGACGATCCCGTCATCCAGGTAACCCTTTCCAACAAGTTTGTTCCTACTAAATCCGTTGTAACTAATTTACAACACGTTTAGTCAAAGTTAGCATCTAATGCAACGTTGTGTCCATATTGCTAATGCGACTAACTTTCACAACTTTAACTTGTGAATATCATCAAATGACATTTCTCTCTATTCTATATTCCTATTACTAAGACACGAGCACTACTCGGTGTGAGACCCTACAGCCTGACCTTACTACAGGTTGGGGCTCGAAACCCCTAGACGACGGTCACTACGAGCAGTAGCTGTCGTCCCTGTTTCAGAGTCATCATAACGTGATCGACCCTTTGACAAAAGTGTCATAGGGTTTGCATTGGCCGTGTCAGTGATGAATTCAGTTAGCTAAAATCCCTTCGTCAAGACTGTGTTATTGCTGGCCTAGGGTATGGTTTACTGTCAACCCTATTAGACAACATTGGTCAGTATACGGCGGTCTTTATTGTATACACGTTGTACAACTTGCAACGTACCCCGGCCGAGGATTAACATAGAGACCGTACTGAGCCTATAACACTAACTTCCCTTTAATGGAAGTGACGAATCCCATCTTAGTCACTTACTCACCTAGAGAGCTTCTGGTGCAACCCAACCTAAGATCTTTCATCAGGACTGGTCCTCGAAGCTAGATCATGGGTCTAAGCTACACCGTCCGTTCACAGGTTTATACAGATGACTTCATGTCTTAAGGATCAACTAACCTATCAACACCCTAGAGTTATTAAAGACAGATCATTAAAGTTAACCATTTAATAACTCTAACTTGGTCGTTCAGTGAACTCATTCTCCAATGAGCACCTGTGTCTCGTCTCCGACTTCGCTAAGTCGAATGACTATGAGTTCATCATTACCCGAAGGCAAGACGAAGACACAGTGATCTATCCGATGTGTCGATATCCAGTTCTCGACACATCTACGATCACGAACCGTTTTAGACTTACGTTTCTATTCGGTCTCTTACTTACTCATAATCGAGATCTCATCTAGATGTGTAAGGACCTAACTCTAAGTCTATGGATATTATCTAAGTATATTAATACAAATGATTTATACTTAGAATAATACGTACCATATACGGTATGAACAAGACGTATAATCAAGATAAATTGCCTTATGGGCACATATCTTCCTACAAGCTTCAACGAAGCTTTAGACATGAATACGTGCTTTGAGAAGTGTTGAGATGTCGCTTTGAATGTTCTCGTGATTTTTGCGACGATCTCCAATACTGCGCTCACAAATTGTTAGTTCATGGATTATTTATGTTTGCTCATCATCAAAACCAAATCCGGGGAGTCCAATATTCAACATTCTCCCCCTTTTTGGTGATGACAAACCAACATAAATAATAATCAAAAATAATGATTCAAATGTAAAATACTTACTCCACCTGCATTGATGACACGTTAATTCCAAAATGAATATATATGAATTGCATCAATCAGACGAGTAAGATAAATAAAGAGAATCGATTTTTGAAATATCGGATTTTGAAAATCCTTATATGTATCTTAACTCCCCCTGAATCTAACATATCAAACTAAATTCTTGGAAATTGAGTTAAATTTTCATTTGCGCTATTTATTATCATTATCTCTCCCCCTTTGGCATTATCCCAAAAATGGGGGGCATACAACGACAACAACTAGGAAATGGAAAATCCAACATCGGGAGTCGTAGACAATGACGATGGACCTAATTGACACCAAGGGAAAAATGATGAAATCAAATCAAGGTGTGCCAAATTGTCCATTATCAAAAAACGATAATCAAAATCATCAAAAATACCAAATAATTATTCATTTCTTGAATAAAGAAACATACTCTTCAATATTCAATATTCTTGGTTAAAATCTGTGCATGGAAAACAATTCTATACAAATATAGAAATATAATCTATTTAACCAAGTTTTTCAATCGTCGAGCGACGATTTAACATAGCATGGACATTGAATGAGAATTAATGTGCACGACGAAGTAAATATCACAACATGAACATCGATGTATATATATGAATGATAACGTCATGAGTACATCCAAAAAGATATCGAATATAAAAAGTACATCATATCAATTTAAGCTTAGAACCCCAAACGGGGGACGAATTTAAGGCACATCTTGAAGACTGCGATCTCGATGAGACGATTTCCCCAAAAATAGGCCTATATACTGGAAAATCTGGCGCGAAGCAAATTATAACGTGGGATACAAAAGGCTTGACCCACCATGATCCAGTAACAATACAATGTGTAGAAGAGATCCCGAAGATCCTCCACATACAGAACACTGTTCACTAATTACCTGAATCATTTATTGACAACCGGAAGATTGTCAAACCACACATCCCGGCTGCAAAAACTCCAGCTAAGATTGACATCCCCGAGAATGGATGCAATCCACCAGCAGCAGAAGTGGCTGATCCTTAACAGATAAGAGGCAGACCACCAGGCTCCAAAGACAGAAACTCCCGAAGACCTTAAGACAATACTACCACAAGACAATGAGCTCCTGTCCATACCCTCACCCTTCCCGGAATCCACTGCAGAGGAATTGCCGGGAAAAAGTGAAATTAAGTAAATGTTGTACGTACTGGGGAGGTGTTGGACAGATAGAACATAGATTGTCGACAAATGTATTCACGTATCATATTGCCATATACATCGCAAATGCGATGATATTTGTAAATTATCGTTCCACACTCCGTTGCTAGAAGGCAAACATAGAGATTGGCCAAAATATGGAACGTGACAATAAAAGATGAGCTGGACTCACTTATGAAACGTGAAATGTTCGGACCTGAAGTCCTAACACCAAAAAGATGTCAAACCTGTGGATAAAACAAAGTATTGCATACATAAGAAAAACAAATACAAAATCGTATGCTATAAGGTACAACCTATAGCCCAAGGAAAATTTCGCTGAAACTAGGGATCGAACAAATTCAAATGAGCATGTCTCATAAATGATGCATCAGTCTCCCTAAGTTATCAAAAGCGAATACCTTACGATTTGGCGAAGGAAAATTATGGATATGTTGTTATTGGATGTTGTGACGGCATACCTTCGTGGATATCTGGTAAAGATAATTTCCACATTTCCTTAAAATGCCTGAATAGACTTCGGGACGTCTATTCAAATGAAGAAAAACAATAAGTATAATAAATAAATGTACAACCAAGAGAATCATTTGACAAGTCAATGATTCCTACTGAAGGTTGTCTTTGCATCTGTGCAAAGAACAGGATTAGAGATCATAGTTGGAGACAACTAAAATCTCATCGGATCTCCTGAAGAGAAAACCGAACTACATGAACAAACCTGACTTTTAAATATGAAATAAAAAGACCTATGCAAATATAAAGTCATGGCTCAAAGAAACCTGTTACAAACGCCCAGAAGTGCGTTGGAGAAATTAATAGGACCATTGATATCCAAAGTACACCTACGGTGGTACACTTACTGGATGTACAAAAAGAACCCTTCCGATCGCTGGAAGAGGGGGAGGATATAACTGGTCCCAAAGTCCCTTACCTAAGTGCAATCAGGCACTCTTGGCTAACTGCATGCGTCCCGATATAGCAATTGTAGTAAACTCATCAGCCAGAGATAGTTGGCACCTAAAAAGGGCCATTAGACCGAAGTTAAGCCTTCTGCGCTTCCTCCAAGGGTCGAAAGATTTGGACTTACAAATTATAGTAGCATCCTCCAATGTTTATGCAAATGCAGGTTACATGTCCGGTCCCTATACTGATAAATCACAGAACGGGTACCCACAGTGGGATGACCATCTACTGCAAATATGCAAAGCAACTTATGAAGGCAACATCATCCTATCAATTCCGAGATCCTCACCATTCCAGAATCACACCAATAGGTGTATTTGAGGGCGCCTGGTGGTACATCACATCCCGGTGACGACTGGGATAGAAGCTGGTTCTGTGGAGCTGACTATATAGTCTGAAGACCACATCAGAGGCGACGAAACTTAGCACACCTCTCCAGAGTTTCTGGATCCAGCAGCTGCTTGATGGTGATAAAATTTGTAATCTGTGTATATTTTCGGAATATTGTAAATAGGAGTGATGAGATAAGCCTACGAGATCTGAAAACCTAAGAGCTTTTACAGATCAGGGGGAGTTGACAGAATTTGTACTCTTTTCCCTTAGCTATGGTTTTTCCCACTGGGTTTTCCATAGCCAAAGGTTTTAACGAGGCAAATCACATCAACTCTGGATCCTGAAGTATCCACCCTTCTGTGACGCTCAGAATCCAGAAGTATTCATGAGCAGAGTCACTTGTACAAATCAGGGGGGAGTTAAAGAGCATTTGTACTCTTTTTTCTTAACTATGGTTTTTCCCACTGGGTTTTCCATAGCTAAAGGTTTTAATGAGACAAATCTCACCAACTCAGGATCCTGAAGTATCCACCCCATGTGAGACTCTTCTACGCTCTGAAGCCTGAAGCATTCACGAGCAGAGTCCACACCTATGGCTGGATAAGGGAGAGTGTTGTGAACGGTTATTTAACCGTAGTTGGGTGAGATTCTGGGCTATCCTAGAGATATGCACATATCATTGTAAGCCCATATTTTGTATTCCCCCAATTGCCTATAAATAAAGAGCTGGGGGCTCCTCCCACAATAGTTGATTCATAACAGTTTTTTTTTTGGTTCAAGAGAAATAGCCACTGGGCCAATGATTTGACTAATGGGCCCAACCCATTTGAAACGGGCTGGGTTCGTCTTCAGGTCAACGCAAGGCTTTAAGCCCAGATGCTCCGCAAAAACCCTAACCCTATAAGTATACGTCATACCCTCCCACACCTGCACTCAGCCCCCATTTGTTCCTGTTCATCGGTATTCGAATGGAGATGATCATGTTTGGGTTTTGCTGCCATTTTCGCTTCTCTTCTGTTATTCCTCTCTTTTCCTCAGATCTAATTTATACTACTTTTAAAAGTCTCTTTGATTGATTTTTTTGAAAATTTTTTAAAGCTGGTTCGCTGCAAAAATAAGGCGATGGGATCATCCGAAATCGGACCATCGCTTCCTGCGACCAGCTATATTAAACCCTAATCGATCTAATGACCGAGTGGTTTCTCTTTTTTTCTCCAAGATTCCTGCTCTTGTCAAGATCGATACAATACTAACCGCGCTTCATATGATTTTTTTCTCCTTTTTTCGTAGTTTTTAATATAGTTTGATCTGTTGTGAGATTGTGATTGTGATTTTTCATTTGCCGGCGATGTAGTGTTCAGAATAATTATTTCTAGGGTTTCTCATAAATCACTGAAATTAATTAGTTAATTATCAAATTAATCCGGGTTTAGTCAGGTATCTGCCGGGGAGCAATCCAGTGGCTGATGCAGTTACAAGCCTGGTACATCAACCGTGCCCATCGTTACACGTGTCGCTCCATACCGTGCTGCCTCGTGTTCCATTTGGGCCCGATATTTCAACATTTTCTCCATCCACTATTTTCCATTTTAATTTTTTTGCCTTCCTGGTCTTTTATGTAATCTTTGGTAATTTTTAAGTAAAATTTATCTAAATTAAATCCTTTCCTCCCTAAGCCCCCTAAATTGTCTTTTAAGTTAAAATTGAACTCTGCGTCCGGTTCTTTTTTGACTGAAATGACTTTTTATCAATCTGAAATATGTTTTGTTTAAAAAACAGTAATCAACATCAGAATAAATC
>JAULAV010005955.1:0-28000 GCA_030789695.1 Scilla litardierei
AACTAGTCTGAATGCAAGTTGACTTAGTCGGTCCAAGAACAAAAGTTGACCGACTAGATTGTCAACTAGTCGGTCACCAAACGTTCTTAGACCGACTAACGATAAACAGTAGCTTAGGAGAAATTTAGCATGAACAGTAAGTCACAACTAGTCGGTCAAAGAAGCATCACTGACCGACTAGTTCACAAACTAGTCGGTCGGTGAGTCAACGTAGACCGACTAACTGTAAACAGTAAAGTCCATGAAATTAAGGAATCAAACTAGTCGGTCCAAGAACAGTTGCCGACCGACTAGATCACCATCTAGTCGGTCAGTACTTGTTCTTGTACCAACTAACATGCACATACAAATCCGAATCGAAGCGCGACGCTTCGAGGAAGTTAGAATGAACTTGTGCAAGGATCCTAGAGCTACGAAATGAGCGTAATGAAGATAGAAACGTAAGATATACTCAAGGCTTAACAATCTATTAATCGAAACTAAAATACTATAAATAAAACCTTAATAAACGGTCTTCGAGAGCTTCGATTGAATCTTCATAACTTCCAAAGCGTCGCAAGAGCTTCAACGAAGCTTTAGGCATGAATATGAGCTTAGGGAAGTGTTGAGATGTCGCTTTGAATGTTCTCGTGAAATTGGCGACGATCTCCAATACTGCGCTCACAAATTGTTAGTTCATGGATTATTTATGTTTGCTCATCATCAAAACCAAATCCGGGGAGTCCAATATTCAACAGGGGAGTCCCTCGATAGTTGTACTCTTTTCCCTCAAGCTGCTGGTTTTTCCCACTGGGTTTTCCACAGCTAAGGTTTTAACGAGGCAACCACATCGGCTCTGGATCCAGAAGTATCCACCCCATTAGCATATTGAATCCTGAAGTATTCATATGCTTAACCCAAGGTAATGGAGAGATGAGGGGGAGTGTTGTGAGTTGAGGGAGGCCTTTGGCCTCCCTCCCCTCATCACTCTCCATTACTCCCCACTAAGTTAGTGGGGAGACCATTGGACTCCCAACTCAACATGAGATCTTTATAAATATAGTACCATGGCTATTTGCCAGGGTTGATTTTCTCCAATGCTCTTCTAACAGTAGTGTAATATAACGTCTTGACTTTAACAATCTTCTTGTTGTCGCATTATACGTTACAGAAACAACGCAACACTTGTTCATAGCGTGTCAATACTACTATGCTCTTTAGCTATCCCTTTTAAACAAATATGTCACCGCCAATCTTGCCCTAACCATTCGGTAATTGCGATATTATTGGTAGCTTATCGTCACTTCATTGGTCTCCAGAAAATATGGGACAATTTTTGACACGTTTTCAAATACATAGTCGCCTAAAGGATTCTTTGACTGCTTTGTTGGGGCTTTCTTATCACCAACATCTCAAGGCGGCCATCGGGCTGGCCCGAAGCCCGCCGGGCTTGGCCGGGCACGGACTGGCCTGGCCTGGCTTGAATTACAAGTCGGGCCGGCCTGGCCCGGGGTGGAAAGCCCCCCAAGCCCGCGGGCCGGCGGGCTATGGGCCAAGCGGGCCGGGTCCAGGTTGGCCTGTTTTTTAAGAGTTAAAATTTTTTTTTAAAAAAATAGAAATTTTTTTAAAAATCTGTAAATGTTATGAATAGGACTCATTGGGCCTATTGGGTATCCACCCACATGAGTACCCATTATGAATACTATATAAAGGAGGCTAGGGGTTTCCTAGCCTCAACCCTTCTCCAAATCTGTTTCTCGTTCATAACACGTTATCAGCACGATCACGCTCGTAGGAGGAGACGTCGGCTCGCGGGAAAGGAGATCCATCAATCGCTCAGATTAAGAAGATCGTAATCTTCTCAACGGGGAGTGAAAAGGGCATCCTTCACCAACCGTCGACTAGATTCCTTTGTCGAATCTAGAGGTAAAAATCAAAACTTTTTAAATCTTAACTTGCTTTTCACGTTAGATCTGCATGTTTTAGGATCAAAAAGTTTAAAAACACGGTAAAAATCAATTTTTTTAGATTCGCATGCCTAAAAACAATAAAAATCTGTTTTTAGCGATCTGAATACTCGAAAAATCCGTTTTTACCCCCAACCTTTGATCCAAAAATCCGCACGCCCATAGGGCGCAACGGCGGCGCTTCACAAGCGCCGCCGGCGCGATTGTCACGCCGTGGCCATAGGCCGCGGCGGCCGCGGCCTGAAGCCGCGGCCAGCAGCCGCGGCCTGCAGGCCGCGGCCCGCCGCTGCGGCGGTCGCGGCCCGCAGCCGCGGCCTGTCATCGCCACGGCGGCCGCGTCCTGCGTGGCTAGCCGTCGCGGCGACACGCCGCGGGCCCCCCCTAGGGTTTTCGAAACCCTAACCCTAAACGGGCCAATTTTTCGGGGGAGGCCCAAATTAACCCTAATGTGTTGTTTTCATGGCCCAAAAAGGCCAGAAAATTAGCCCATTTACATAAATAATTTTTCTTCTTTTATTTTTGACCCTAAAAAGCCCAAAATAATTAAAAGAAAATTTAAAGGGTTTTAAAGCGGTAAACAAAACATTAAAATATGGATCAAAGGTAAAAGTTTTTCAAAATAAATTTTTGCACGTCACAATTTAGATTATTTAAATTAATCTTTACATGCCTGTGATTGATTATCTGCGTGGATGTGCAAATTAGGCTATGTTTTTAGGGATCAGCCAGGTTTCCGACACCTTTTAATTTCCTGCAATATTTCTTTTTTTGAGAGAAATTTGTAAGTGAGGATATAAATGTAAAAAGAAGACCGAAGGACACAAAAAAGGAGCTGAAGGCGTACGCACAATGAAGATAGTGATGGGAACACCCCTAAGTGGTTTTGATGATGAGCACACCAAATGATATTAGTGTACTAACTACACTACATCTAAAGTGTGTATATGCATTGATCAGTTATTCTATATCCATGAAGTTCAAATGCAGACTTAGAAGCCATGATCAGAAGTCTACTTACGAGCCAAGAAATGAAGCATATGACGGCTCAACAATATGAAGCATATAAAGACTTAAGATCAAGATAAGATGGCTTAAGTCAAAGATCGAAGAACGAGAGCTAAAGATGTGTGTATTAGTAAGTTGTGTATTTAGAATGTAAAAGCCAAATGAATATTCTATACACACACACACAAAATGATTTTCCAAAATGATTTTAAACTTGTTTTAAAACTTATTTGAGAGCATATTTTTCATAGAAGCTAAGTTTTAACTTGTAGTAGTTCACTACACTGATTTCTGTCTTCTACCTGAAAAGATGCTCTGGGAGTCGACTACCAACCTTAGGGAGTCGACTACCAGCTGTGCGAATTGACTTCCCAGATTTGCTCCTTCATTTAATCATTGCTTGATTTATGGGGCTAAAGTCAAATCTTTTTGAAATTCAAATCCTCTCTTAAACTCTATAAATAGAGAACCTTATGAGAACATTTTTCCTAAGAGAAATTCATTCTTGAGCAAAGCTACAATTCTCTCAAAAGTTCTCAAAGTTCTCAAGCTCTCAAAGTTCTTCAACTTTTGTAAAGGCTAAGTTTTTAATTCTTTTGTACTTAATTTCGCAATTATTTTCTCTGATTATTTCTAGCCTTTATAACTTGGTTTGATCTCCAAAGCTCATAGCTTTTCTTCTTGAGATTCAAACATCAAGTTTTTCTTTTTGATCTTTGTGTTCTTAACTTTTATATTTCTCTCAAAGATCAAAATCTTGATTATTGATCTCTAAAGCCCAAGTGCATATTTTAGAAGATCATTTTCAAGACAACCTTTTTGGATTACTTGTTCTTTATCTCCAAAGCTAAAAGCTTTTTATATTGAGATTCAAAATACAAGTCTTTCTTTTTAATCTTTGTGTTTTATAATTATATTCTTTCAAAGATTAAAAAGACTTGATCTTTGATCTCTAAAAGCCCAAGTGCATATTTTTAGAAGATCAATTTTCAAGATAACTCCTTTGATCAAAATTGTGTTCATCTATATCATTTAATTTGATCAAGAGTTTTCCGATTTTCTTTAAGCCACATAAACACAAATATATTCTTTTGGCTTTAGGAAATCGTGTAATTAAATTCATATTTGTTGCAAGTCTTTGAAGAAGACTTTGAATTGTAAATTCCCGTGTTATAAGGGAATAGTGGAAATCCTAGACAAGTCTAGGTGATTGGAAATCCTGGTAGGGATACTAGGTGGTTGGAAATCCTGGTCAAGGCTAGGTCGTTGGAAATCCTAACGAGTGAAGTTAGGTGCTTGTATTTGCCAAGGCAAATAGTGGAAATCTCGTACCGGATTGGTCGGGGACTGGACGTACCCGGGTTGCGGGGAACCAGGATAAAATTGCTTGCCTCTGCGTTTGTTTTTCTGTGATTGTTTATATTTCTTGTACAAGCATTTTCATTTGCTAATCTTATATCTTTGTAATTCCTTGTTCATTTATTATTGCAAAGATTATTTATTTAATTCCGCTGTGAAAAGAACTCTTATCTGATTATAATCTTATCTCTTTCATATTATTTGTAAGATTATTTTGTTAATTAAGAACCAAGCGTAGATCACTCTACTTGGTTTCTTAGGCAACATTAGAAGGATTTTATTTTTGCTAATATTAACAAACGAAAAAGTTTACTATTTGCACAACACTATTCAACCCCCCCTTCTAGTGTTGTTTGCCATCAACAGGATCCAACACTTGGTATCAGAGCGAGGTCAAAGGCGATGGCATCAACATTCTACAACATTCATACTCCTCCTATCTTTGACGGCAACTTCTATTCTCAATGGAGAAGGAGAATGGAGATCTTCTTGGAAGCACAAGATTTAAATTACTCAAGATCTCTCAGAGAACAATATGAGATTCCAACCAGTCCTCAAACTCAATGGAATCCTGATCAAGAGGAAGCCTACTTTAACAACATAAAGGTAATGCATTTACTTTACACTGGTTTAACTAATAAAATGCTAGATCTTGTAGAAAGGGCTGAAACCGCACACCAAATCCTCAACTTATTGGATGAGAGATTCGGATCAAAGTCAACAGAGATTCAAACACCCATGGAGACAATCAAATCCGATGATGAAAATTATGGAAATGAGATTGTTGAAGATGAATGGGTTTTTGACACCACCAACACCAACGAAGAAGAGAGCAAATTTAACGAAGAAGAGAACGATTCAGAGTCGGATGAGTCAAGTGAAGAAGAAGAGGAAGAGCAACCCACAAATCATATGTGCATGATGGCTTATCAAGACAATAAGGAAAAGGTATGTGAATCTAGTTCTGATGATGAAAATGATTTTGACATTGCTAGTGCATATGAAAATTTGTATAGAGAATTCGAAAGATTGAATAAGAAATACAAAAGTTTAAATACAAAGTACAATGCTTTGCATGATGACCATGATGATTTATCTAAGAAACATGGTAGCTTATCGGATGTTTATAATGATTTGAAAAATAATTGTAGTAATATTTCATTACATGATCATAATTCCTTGAAGGCAAAATATGATGCATTATTGATTGATAATGATTTATTGAAAAATGAACATGCTTTGTATGTTTCTTGTTTAAATGATAAGATAGATTCACTTGAAAATATTATTGCTTCTAGCCGTGTAAAGCATGAAGAATTAATTGCAAAATTTGATTGTATCAAGAATAATTCTATTTCTTCTTGTTCTTATACTCCTAGAAATGTTGTTAATAGATCTACTCATGCTCAAGCTTCTATATCTAAAGATATGAGTAGAAATGTAAATGTTGTGCATGCCAATGTTAAAAAGTATGCTTTTATGTATGGTAAACATGCTAGACACAATAATGCACCGCATGCTTCACATGATCCACATGTTATACATAATGCACACAATAAATCTCATGTTATATCACATAACACGACACACAAAAATGTTGTACACAATGCACATCAAAGATCACATTTTGTATACAAACCTCACAATGTACACAATGTTAGAAATAATATGATATGGGTGCCTAAACACTTAGGCTTGCATGATAAAAATATTTATGTTCATAATTTGACTAGAAGTATGCATGTATTTTATAATGATTCATTTGTGCATAGGAAATCAAATTCAAATCGAATTTGGGTTCCTAATGGATAGTTTTATCTAAACCTTTAATTTCGGGTATCCATGTGCTTACATGATTATTCTGCTGATACCATTGTATAAAATAATGAAATACATTTTTTTGAATCTATCATGCTTATGTATTCATGCCTATAATTTCTTCTTGTTGATATTAAAACGATAAAATAGAATTAATTATAATTGAATAAAATGTTATATTCTTTGATGAAGGAATTAAATATGATTTATGACTAACCCCAAGGACCCTAAAAATTACGGGTACCAAAAAGTATTATTTTTCAGGCAATACTTACAAACCGGAGCCAACCCCTTCAACACATTGAATTTCAAAGAATGTCACTCAAAGAAGGAGATTGACATTTGATATGCTCATTTGTAGGTGGAGCTAAAAGTTGGAACTATGAAATTTTATTCAGACTTGTAGTCACATGCGTAATGTTTATTATTCTAACACGTGATATTTTCAACACTTGATATATGAAAATTTAATTGATGACATGATATAATTTTTATTCAACACATGAGATCATATAAATGATATATGCCATCACATATTTATGGCACATCATCTCTAGTGTGTGAATTATCATGCTATGCTATTATGTCGCACAAATTGATTAATTTGTAGATTTATTTTCACGTGCCTCATTATTATATCTTGTTTGAAGAAAATAGTTAGTTGACAAAATTGAGTCCAATCTTTATTGAATATCAATTGCTTTTATGATATTGATTATGTTGGATAATTTGGATATATTGAGTTCTGTCACACATTGTTAAAATATTAAAATTATTGATTGATGTATATTTGTTGATACATTTTTTGAAAATGTCATGCGCATAAGAAATCATCACATTGCAATATATTTGATGTCAATATTATTTATTATGCATTTGATAAGTTGGAATATGGTATATTGAAGTTATGGACAAATGATCAGGACATATTCCTAAAATGCTAAGACATGTATATGCTGATATGTGACATCCATGAAAATATTTTGAGTTTACTTTGTGATATCTTGAGCTATAACTCTTTTGGAGTTCATCTTTCACAATAGTCACACATATGCTCATTGTTCATACTTATTGATTTTTGAGATGCACATTTATCTACCTTGATGTCTATTTTAGATTTAGTGTCATAAAAATTCATGATAGAATTATTCTCTAAATGACACAACATGTTTACATTTCACTTGTTCACATTTCTTATGCAAATCATTTTGTGAAATATGACCATTGATAACATATGAATCCATGCCTATTATTTTTATCTATATGTGGTATTGATATAACACTTAGTATCATACTTTCTATTAAAATAAATGAATGCTCGAATATTTATTTCATTGGGGAACAAAATTATTTTATGACTCAAAAGTTTTTTAAAAAAAATTGCTATTGAGTCATCCTAAATGAATAATATTTCATTTGTTCATGGATAGAAAAAGATTGTATTATACTTCGTTGTTATGCATCTTTATGCATGCTATTTGATTTTATTCATATGTTAACATTATAAATATTTTTTTATGTTAGAAATTATATATTGGAATTGAATATTCGTATTAACTACAATTGTTGTTTTTGGATATATTAATTCTATGTTTAAATGTTGCTTACTTTTAATGCCGATAGAGAAACACCTCCATGAGATTAATGCATTATTGTATGAGCAGCAAGTATGATTTATTTTAATTCATGCTTCAATCCATGCTAAAATTGAAATATATGCATGAAGGGATATTGAGACATTTTTTGAATATTGCATGCTATGAATGTTTAATACATGCTATTTATTAGATATCTCTTTCACATAGTATGCATATTATTCTCTCCATGTATTTTTTTCTTTCACACTTGGTGTCACGAATATTTTTAACACTTGGATTATATTCATGTCACACCTTTTTGATGTGACAACGGGGTGGAAAAGTACAATGCATATAAAATAATGTTTCATGGTAAAATCATATTGTTCCACACTTGAAAAGGAAATATAATATGAATATGTATACATTTCTTCTTATTGCTAACCAGCCTTAATGCAGAGGGAGTAACCTCTCCATAGCAATCATGCTCATGCATTTCCGCAGGGGGAGCGTAAGTAATTTTATTTGTTGTCATATTATATTTTCAATATTTTATATCATTTGTTGTCATCACCAAATGATGTCAGTGGTTTTGATGGTTGATCTTTGATGGAATATTTTATGTCATCTTTTTGAATGATGACAAGGGGGAGAAAAAGACTGAAATGCAAAAATGATATTGAATACTTTTATTATGCTAAACGGCTTTGATGCAGAAGGAGTACTGCATCTAAGCAGGGGGAGTAAGTGATTCTAATGTATCATTATTATTTAACTTACTTCATTTTTTTCATTTGGGTGTCATCATCAAAAAGGGGGAGAGTGATGGGAACACCCCTAAGTGGTTTTGATGATGAGCACACCAAATGATATTAGTGTACTAACTACACTACATCTAAAGTGTGTATATGCATTGATCAGTTATTCTATATCCATGAAGTTCAAATGCAGACTTAGAAGCCATGATCGGAAGTCTACTTATGAGCCAAGAAATGAAGCATATGACGGCTCAACAATACGAAGCATATGAAGACTTAAGATCAAGATAAGATGGCTTAAGTCAAAGATCGAAGAACGAGAGCTAAAGATGTGTGTATTAGTAAGTTGTGTATTTAGAATGTAAAAGCCAAATGAATATTCTATACACACACACACAAAATGATTTTCCAAAATGATTTTAAACTTGTTTTAAAACTTATTTGAGAGCATATTTTTCATAGAAGCTAAGTTTTAACTTGTAGTAGTTCACTACACTGATTTCTGTCTTCTACCTGAAAAGATGCTCTGGGAGTCGACTACCAACCTTAGGGAGTCGACTACCAGCTGTGCGAATTGACTTCCCAGATTTGCTCCTTCATTTAATCATTGCTTGATTTATGGGGCTAAAGTCAAATCTTTTTGAAATTCAAATCCTCTCTTAAACTCTATAAATAGAGAACCTTATGAGAACATTTTTCCTAAGAGAAATTCATTCTTGAGCAAAGCTACAATTCTCTCAAAAGTTCTCAAAGTTCTCAAGCTCTCAAAGTTCTTCAACTTTTGTAAAGGCTAAGTTTTTAATTCTTTTGTACTTAATTTCGCAATTATTTTCTCTGATTATTTCTAGCCTTTATAACTTGGTTTGATCTCCAAAGCTCATAGCTTTTCTTCTTGAGATTCAAACATCAAGTTTTTCTTTTTGATCTTTGTGTTCTTAACTTTTATATTTCTCTCAAAGATCAAAATCTTGATTATTGATCTCTAAAGCCCAAGTGCATATTTTAGAAGATCATTTTCAAGACAACCTTTTTGGATTACTTGTTCTTTATCTCCAAAGCTAAAAGCTTTTTATATTGAGATTCAAAATACAAGTCTTTCTTTTTAATCTTTGTGTTTTATAATTATATTCTTTCAAAGATTAAAAAGACTTGATCTTTGATCTCTAAAAGCCCAAGTGCATATTTTTAGAAGATCAATTTTCAAGATAACTCCTTTGATCAAAATTGTGTTCATCTATATCATTTAATTTGATCAAGAGTTTTCCGATTTTCTTTAAGCCACATAAACACAAATATATTCTTTTGGCTTTAGGAAATCGTGTAATTAAATTCATATTTGTTGCAAGTCTTTGAAGAAGACTTTGAATTGTAAATTCCCGTGTTATAAGGGAATAGTGGAAATCCTAGACAAGTCTAGGTGATTGGAAATCCTGGTAGGGATACTAGGTGGTTGGAAATCCTGGTCAAGGCTAGGTCGTTGGAAATCCTAACGAGTGAAGTTAGGTGCTTGTATTTGCCAAGGCAAATAGTGGAAATCTCGTACCGGATTGGTCGGGGACTGGACGTACCCGGGTTGCGGGGAACCAGGATAAAATTGCTTGCCTCTGCGTTTGTTTTTCTGTGATTGTTTATATTTCTTGTACAAGCATTTTCATTTGCTAATCTTATATCTTTGTAATTCCTTGTTCATTTATTATTGCAAAGATTATTTATTTAATTCCGCTGTGAAAAGAACTCTTATCTGATTATAATCTTATCTCTTTCATATTATTTGTAAGATTATTTTGTTGATTAAGAACCAAGCGTAGATCACTCTACTTGGTTTCTTAGGCAACATTAGAAGGATTTTATTTTTGCTAATATTAACAAACGAAAAAGTTTACTATTGGCACAACACTATTCAACCCCCCCTTCTAGTGTTGTTTGCCATCAACAGGATCCAACAGATAGGGGCTTCTCTCTGAAGTTCCCGAGTTGTATTTTATTCTTTCATGCTATTTTTTTGATGTAACTTCAGACTGTACTTCTTTTTATTTCGGTGTCGGCTGGCTGATCCCCATAGTATTAAGTCATTATTGTTTTCATTGCTTATGCATTAATTGCGTGGATGTTAATTATTTTAATACCATGTTAATGTTACAATGAAACTGTCAAAAAGCATGCTAAAATCACTTAAATATAGTTTTCAACGCCTATTGCTAGACTATATACATGCGATAAGTTTTTTTTTAAAAATGCCTGCAGCATAGAAATAGCATGTGCACATCATACTTGTTTCAATTCAGTTTAATTGAACATAATCTTTAGTTTACAAGTTTTACATTATATGTATGATGGGCTCATGATATGATGATATTTATGACAATAAGACTATAATGATTTCAAAAAATTTAATATCCACTTTGACAAAATGAACCTGAAGTTCAAAATCAAATCAAAAGTCAACACTCTCTCTCCCTAATAAAATAAATACGATGGTTTATGCGAAAATTATAATTGCTATCTTTATAAAAGATGCACACTTTGCGGTAAACAGATATATAAGATCCATGATCTATATAATCCAATATGGACACCAGAATTTTTCCATAATACCGCTAAACTCTTTAAAAGAGTACTCTCATTTATTTTTACACGGAAAGATTTTTTTCTAGCCTTGAATATAAGCATACGCCTGAAGTCGTAGCTTAATGAATAAGTGAGAAATATATTACGCACCCACGTATTTGTTCCCCTCTGAGCATGGTAAACTATCCACATAAAATTTGAACGACTCAAGTAAAAGGCCTGAAGCTATACTCGAGCATTCAAATAGACTTTTTAAAAGTCTCTTATTAATTGGAAAAGTGGAAGTATAAATAATTTGCTCAAACCCCTGCTTATGTCTCCTTAGCAAGACTAATTTTCATTGTCCTTTATAAATAAGGAATATTGAAATCAGGGGAAGTTCAGGATCAAACATTACCTGAAATAAAAATAAACTCAAAACAGGGGAAGTCTTGGATTAAATGGGAAAGGGAAGATACGATATACCTCGACATGGAGTAAGCAATGGCAAGCCAAAATCAGACCAGAAGTTCTGATAAGAGCCATAATGTTTTTGCAAACATGAATGTGCATTAACTTATGCCATATAAAAATACATACAAATCTAGTCAAAAACGACGAAAGTCTAATTGACCTTATGTATATTTTGCTACTCCCCGAGGACAAATAAACTTTGAAATCAAAAATAATCTGTTGTCATAACATAAGTCTTAATGAGCATAATTATTGTTGTATGTTTTCAAGAGCACACATCACACTATGTCACTTGTTGAATTATCATCAGTATTATTCCCTTGTAGTTTTAATACACTTTATTTTACTGCGTATGTTTTGCTATCTTGAATACCCCTAAAAAATAAAATGAGGATGCCATATACTCTCTGAAACTTATACAGTTTCAAAAAGGATATTCGTCAAAACGAAATCCCTAATGACTCAAGAAATAAATGAAGCCTGAAGCTTTGTCCCAAAATGATCCGCACAATAGTCAATGTGAAGATGTAATCCTTCACAGTTTGAACACAGTTCAACTATTACCGGACAAAATTAACTTGAGCATTTTAATGGACTTTTCAAAAGTGCCACATAAATTCAAAAGAGGAATTATTTTGGAACACCAGAAGTGTCCAGAATCGACCAAATTTTGGATCGATATCACCCTGGATTGATGATGCAAGACATCATCAACCAGACGAACCCGAAGATTCTTCAAAAAGGGTGAAACTTTCATTGTCCTATTCAAAAAGGAAAAATGATAATGAGATCATCTCCATTCACATGGACCTTGACTCTCCCCACTTCCTCAAATGAATTTAAGATGATATACCATCATCATTAAAGATAATGAAGACCTTTAGGTCTCTTGAGAGTATTTAAGGGATATAAATAGGCTTCGTCCACTCCCTTAACCGGACTGATGATGTATCTTTGGTGTACTCATCAATATATCCTCTAAATAAATGGTCATTATCCAACCACATTCTTTTATAAAATGGTGGTAACTTTGGATAACACTGGGAAATTTAAATATTTTACAACTGGAAAAATAACGAACACCCTGAAGCTTGTGTTCACACCCAAATATGGGTAAGATAAATCATTAAAATGATTTAAATGGATTTCTTATCCATTAAAAATCCAGTTGTAGGTGACCACATGGGAACATGCAATTACATTGCAAACCATCAAAACACATCCTTAGAACCTATTTATATGAGTCTGATCACCTCATATAAACAGTTTCCGAAAACCTCTGACGGGGGAAGCGTTTAGAGCACATCTTATAGATTGTGCCATGATGAGTAGACACCCCCATATCACCACTATAGACCATCAAAATGCAGAACTATTTATCGGAAGTAAATATCCCAGATAAATAGAGTCTGAGCACTCTGAACAGGGGAAGCATTTAAATTCACTTCTCCTAAGACGTGCATCGATGACCCTATTTTAAAGATTTGATGAGATCCTGAAGATCCCTCACAACTTTAATGTCCCAGAATCAGTTTCAACAGAAATACTACAATCATCCATGAGCCTGAAGCTCAAATGACCATTTAAATCATTAATGCATATGATCTGGTTATCATGAATTGTGATGAGATCCTGAAGATCCACACTTATGAAACTGTTAAAACAGTTATCAGACATAGTTACTGACAATATAAATATTGTCAAAAACTTTCACATCCCTGCTACTAAAAATCCAGCTAGGATTGACATACCAAATATATTGGATGCAATCCACCAGTAGCAGAAGTGGATATCCTCAATGGATGAGAGGACATACCACTAGGCTCTAAAAAGAGAGATCTACTCCTGGAGACCGAAAAAACAATACCACCACAGGAAAGTGAGCTCAAATCCAGAACCTTATTGCAACTTGGTTGCTGTCACGCCCCGCTTCCCATTATACTTGGGAGCGAGGACGTGAGCGGGCCCGCTTGGGCTGGAGCGGTGAACTCCAACCCAATAAGCGTCTGTGGGCAAACCGTAATCAGGTTCTTGCATTCAAACTCAGAACAAAAAGGAAATTTCATTATCATTATATCGATGCCCAGATTTACAAGTACACAAATAAGGCCAACTTGGCCATTAGATACAGAAACACAAACAAAATTACACCTGAATATAAATACAACAAATATTATTCTTAAGCAGCGTTGCGAAGGCACGTTGTTCTCTAGCGGCAGATCTCGGCGTCTGGGCACCCTGGTCAAGCTGCTCAGTCCCAGGACTTGCTCCTCTTCAACTCTGTCTAATACCTGACGTATATTTCATAAGACAAGAAATATACGTCAGCGAGGGTCGCTCGGCAAGCTTTTAAAACGTTAGTAGTAAAATGACCCTCGGCAAGATTTAATATAATTTACAAAACTTTAGAAATGAAGGACACAATATGTTTCCAAAAAGATGAGACATGGCAGCATGAAGCAACATGGGAACATAACATCGTGTAGTGAGTAAAGTAGTGAGCAAGCGGAGTGTGGTGCGTAAAGTAGCGGGCACAACAAGGTGTAGTGTGTAAGGTAACCCGCATGGCAAGTGTAGTGTATACAGCAATAGTCGTGACGGTGTAGTGTGTACAGCAATATGTATAGCAAGTGTGGTGTGCACAGCAATAGTCGTGACGGTGTGGTGTGTACATCAGTATGTATAGCAAGTGTGGTGTGCACAGCAATAGTCGTGGCGGTGTGGTGTGTACAGCAGTATGTATAGCAAGTGTGGTGTGTACAGCAATAGTCGATCGTGACAACAATTTTAGCAGTTTACGATGTAGCTTCAACAGAGGTAAAGAGAAAGGTGCATAAATCATTCAATCAATCTCTTATCTAGTGACAAGCCCAGTGTCTGAGGGGGAGGTGACCAGCATCACACCCAAGTCGACGGGAGCTACCCGTGACTCTATACTCACCGACCCGGCCAGGTGTCGGTCAAGTTCACCACTAGAGTGTAATCCAGCTTTCCAGCCTCTACTACACTAGACTACCCCACCCAAGTGTTCTTGCTGGAACACGAGCCAGCCTAATCCATATTACAAGCACGCCCGAGTTTGTCAACTTGCATGACATCACGATTTCACGATTTCGCCTCTTGGGCGCACGATTCATAATTTCACGATTTTTCTCAAGTTATGTCATTCCGTCATTATATTCCATCAACACATTCCATCAGGGTGCACGAGCATAGAAAGTTATCAGCAGGCATTATAGTAGAACACATTAATAGCGAGTCTTGGTTTAACAAACAATGTAATAGCACTTTAAACACCTGGGGGGATTGCACACTTGAATATCAGAATGTCTCAGATCAAGCGACTAAGCAAGACATGTAAAAAGTACACTTGCATATCGGGATATCTCAATTTAAAGCAGTCGGAGAAAAGCAGCGGTAAGAATGTACACTTGCATATTAAAATAAAACAATTAAAAGCAACGGTTGTAAAACATGAAAAGAAGGCATGCTTGCCAATCATAAAATCTCCGTTTAAACCATTTAACTGTAACAGTTATAAGAACACGTAAAGAGGTGCACTTGCATATCGGGATATCTCTAAAACAATCAAAATAGCAGTTAAAAATGCACTTGCCTGTTTCTGGTCAATTTCGGGTGTCCATGATGAACGCCGTAAAATAACTGCGTCAAAAGATAGCTATATTAAACTACAAACTCAAACTTAATAAATTATCAAGGCTAAACTACATACCTATTGTTACTAACAAAACCGATCTATATCGACTAACCCTAAACCAATCAGATTGTTACAACACTTGTTCATCTAATATTGCTTACTGTTGTACTTATATATAAAATTAATGGTAACATTATGAGGGGAGTTATAAAATAGTGCTACCAGGTGTTAACCTATATTCTGATTAATATCATGGGATATATTCTTGACATCGCATGCTAATTAAAGTGACATATTAACTTGTCAGATACGATAGCCTAATTACTAAGCCAATCACCTTATTAACTGGGTTACTTTATACCAACATTAACTTATAAAAAAATAGCTTACTGACAATACCACCCTAGGAGTCTTAGCAAAGATTTAGACTAGGATACTGTTCATGCATTGTATTGGAAAGAGGCATGGTTCCTCGTTTCCTACGCCACTGATCGGTCTTTGGCCTCAAAAGTCCCATGAGATAGGGAATGTAAATTATTGTTTATAATATAAAACTAATGTACCTACTGTTATAGCTTGTAAGTTTATATAAAAACAAACTGATCTCTCACAGTTCGTGTAAGGTAAATCAATTCGTTGCCTTACCTGTGGGTTGACGACCTAGGCTCGAAGAGGAGAGGAAGGGGGCGATGTAGCCTGGAGATGGCGAGAGGGCACGGTCTGCTGGAGGAGCCACCGGGGGAGGAGAGATGACGGGGTCGGGCTGTGAGAGGCGGTGGCATCGGTGCGGTTTCGACGGCAGGCCGGAGAAGGCAAGGGCGGGTTCCGTCGGAGGCGATGCTGAGGCGCCGGGGTGCTGGGCCAGTGGCGAGATCGGGGCGGCCTGGCGGTTGTGTGGGCGGCCTCCGTCGGCGATGGGAGGGAGGAGGTGCTCTGGGATCGGTGGTTGCTCGGAGAAGCCAACCGGAGCTCGGGGGCGGCGGGTTGTCGAGATCTGGGGTCCTCTGTTACGAACAGAGGAATGGGGGTCGAACAGGGGAGTGCAGGCGGTGGAAGGAGCTTGAGGATTTCGAGTTGGGGGAGATGGAGACGGCGTCTCTGTGGAAGGGGATGTTGGTATTTGAAGATGGGGGAGGCTGGCTTGGTGTTCGGGGGCTCTCGGGGCTGCGGGTCCTTGGCGATTTGAGGGGGGTCGGGGCTTGCGGTGAGGGGTCGCCGGATTTGGGGAAGGCGGAGGCTCGGAGATTTGGTGTGCCGCACGGAGGACGTGGGTGGAGGGAGAGATCGGAAACAGGCCTGGGCTGTGGATGTTGATGCGTGGATGCCGAGGAGGAGAAGAGGAGGTCGGGGGTATGCTGGCGGTTGTTGAGGCCTGGGGGAGAGGCTGCAGCTGCCGTGGGTACGTGGGAAGGAGTGAAGGAGGAGGAGAGGTTGTGGCCGCTGATCGGAGTGGTCTCGTCGGAGGCGTGGAGAAGGGAAATAGAGATGGTAGGGTTTAAGGCCCCTGGGGTCTTAAAAATAAAAGTGTGTGTGCGCGCCTAATGCGTGCGTGAGTTATTGATTTAGGGAAAAAAAATAGAAACGATTTGAAAACAGAAAGAAAATGAAAGTGTTTTAAAATTGTTTTAAATACTATTAAGAGTAAAGAAAAAATGGAAAGTTTGAAATTCAAATTTAATAGGGGATTAATAATAAGGATTAATAAGGAAGGGTTTTGAATGATAGTAATAACTAGAGAAATTAATAGTAATAGATAAATAGGAAATGATTCGTTTTAATTAATAATTGATTAGGAAGAATTTATAGTAATACCCATTAAAAGTTTTGCTTTTAAGTAGGATTGACTAGCTAGATAATTTAGAAAGTTTTTACAAAGGAAAGTCCCTAAAATACTAATTGAAATTTAAATAAGAAGGAAATATTTGAAATGCTTGAAACATCAATACTATTAATAAACTAACTATAGGTATTATAATGAAAGCTCGATAAGTATAATAATGGAAGGTAACATCAAGGGTTAATAATGGGATCTAATTAGGAGGACTTATGGCTAATCAATTATAATTAAATGGGTTATAAAAAGGAAGCTTTGAAAGAAAATTAACAGGATTTTTATTAGGTTTCAGATAAGGAAATGTTTTGAATATAGTCAATAAGACTTAATGGGTTTATAAAAGAAAGTATTTTCAAACATTCAAAAGTTTTAATAAAAATATCCGAAATTGGACTTTGGAAAGTATTTTGAATAACATCATTAATAGAGGAAATTATGAGTAAGAGGAGAAAGGAAAGTTTGAATATAAAAAATTTAATTAGAGGGATTTAAAAGGGGTTGAATGAGTACATGTTTCCAAAATAGTTATTATTAAATTAGGATCATAAAAAGAAGGTTTTTAAATGAATTCGAATTTAAATTTCAAAACCATTTGAAATTCTTAACACATTTGAATTTTGAATAAATATTTATATGAAATCCAATAATGACATATTTACATATAAATATGGCTATTTAAAATACGTATTTAAGTATTTGAAGTTAATTAAAATACGTACGTGATGCAAATACGTACAAGATACGGAAAATCACGAAATAAAATGCGAACAAAAATACACACCGTTAAATACCGGCCGTTACAGTTGCTAAGGACCAATTCTGGATCTGTCCATATTCTTTACCCGTCCCAGAACCTTCACATCTTTAACGCGTCGTGAAGGAGACACCTCTGGGAGAAATCAAATGATTATAGTACGTACGGGGTGAGTTTTGGACAAGAAAGAACACCTTTTGTCGACAAATTCTCTCATATTTCATTTTGCCAGTTAAATATAAAATATCGTTTCCACAACTCTGCTTTGCCTAAAGCAAAGATAGAGATTTGGCCAAATTATAATAATGTGGAATGAGGCAATAATAAGGTGAGCTGGACTCACTTATGAAATATGAGGTGTTGGACCTGAAGTCCTGGTATCAAAAATGATATCAAATCCTGTGGGATAACTGAGTATTGAAGGAGAATTAAAATAAAATCGTTAGCTATAAGCATCTTAATTTGCTATAGTTTTAGAGGTATAAATCGCTCAAACCAGGAAGTAATCAAGTAAGATGAGCTGAACTCACTTACAAGATGAATCTGATGCATCGACTGGTTTATGTCAAAGCGTAACCCAACGAATGACAAAAAGAGGGAATTTTTGGTTGATGTTGCTATTGGATGTGACAACATCACCGATATAAAATTTCTTCAACTGCATGTACAAATTTTTTCTTTTCTTTCCTTTTCTTTTTGGGACACATATTAATAATATGATTAAAGGAAAGACAACCTAGACAAAGATCCTTAAAGGACTTATACTAAAAGGTTGTTGTTTGCACCTCTTAAAAACAGTATTGTTCTTAAGAGAGCAAATTAAAAGAATTGAGATTATTTTAATGACTCAAAATATTATCGGATCTCCTGAAGAGAAATTACCGAAATATCTGTTAAAGCCTATCTATCAGATATGATATGATATGAAAGCCCTAGCTAGGCATAAATTCTAGGCTTACAGAACATTAATCATCCTGAAGATGAACAATCATCCCGAAGATGAACTATTATCCTGGAAATGAACTATCATCCTGAAGATGACGTTAATTAATCATCCCGAAGATGTAAACTTCATACAATGATGATTGATGAAGAAACATTAATTTCATTCTCCACCAAATACACCTATTTGGTTGTATGGATATACATTAAAAGACCCCTTTCCGTTAGCTGGAAGAGGGGAAGAATATATATGGTCCAGAAGTACCTTAAGTGTCTTTGAAACACACTTTTACCTGGCCAACTGCATGCGTCTCTTTTGAGCGTTAGCAGTATAGCTATTAGCCAGGTACAGTGCAACGCCTGCAGCGCACCACTGGACCAGAGATATGTAGCTTCTGCGCTATCTCCAAGGGTCGAGGAAAAATCCTCTATGTTAAATGTATTTGCATATGCAGGTTACAGATCATCGCGATGAATGGCATAAAAGGGACGTCCACCTCCTGAAGATCTACACAGAATCCTTCCAAGTCTACATCCTTCCACCATTCCGAGAAGCCCATCACCCAATGAGCAGTTCAAGAACATACAATGCCAGGTCCTGAAGTACCTCGCAGACAATGACGATTGAGACGTGGAGCTGTCTACCAAGTTTGCTAGCGCTCCTTTAGTTTCAGCTAATGCCTTATATGAGTGAAACTTGTATAGATGTGTGATGCTTGTACTTTACTTTTGCTTTCGGAATGTTGCAGATGAGATGGATGTATAGACACATAGGAGATAAATGTATAGATATATAGGAGATCTGCAAGCCTGAAGCTTGATCAGATTAGGGGGAGTCAACTGTAGAGTTGTACTCTTTTTCCTTGGCTAGTGGGTTTTCCCACATGGTTTTCCATAGTCAAGGTTTTAATGAGGCAACCACATTGACTCTGGATCCAGAAGTATCCACCCCTCGACACATCCCCAAATCAGGGGAAGTTATGGAGTGCTGTACTCTTTTCCCTTCGCTATTGGTTTTTCCCACAGGGTTTTCCATAGCTAAGGGTTTTTAACGAGGCAGTTACCCTTAACTTGGATCCAGAAGTATCCACCCTTTAAGATACTCAGTAGTACTAATGAATCATTCAGTATTCATAAAGTCGAGTATACCACGTTGGTTGGATAAGGGGAAGTGTTATGAATAGGACCCATTGGGCCTATTGGGTATCCACCCACATGAGTACCCATTATGAATACTATATAAAGGAGGCTAGGGGTTTCCTAGCCTCAACCCTTCTCCAAATCTGTTTCTCGTTCATAACAGTAAATACAATATTAACTCATTATAAATTTTTTTAGTATTAGTAAAATATTTTATATGTCTTATATATATTTTTAAAAATTTAAAATACGTGTTAGCTAATGTTTTTTTATTTATAACAAATTTTTTATTACCTATAACTTGTTCTAAAGAAGTAAAAATAAGTTTAGAATGATATTAAAGTTTTAAAAAATTTATAAGGCCTATATAAAAATATTTTACTAATGTTAAAAAAATTTAAATTTATTTATATTATTTATAAAACTAAGTTAGATAATTTAGCCCGCAATTCACGAAGGTCTCGGGTTGAACCTTTAAATTTCTTTAATTAAAATTTTTTTGAGGGGGGACTTACATTGGCCAGTCTTACCTCTCGTACAATGGCTAACACATAGGATTTCTACAAGCTAATACAAGATAGAAAATAACAATACATGAAAAAAAAAGAAAATCATTCATCGTCTGTCGCTTCGTCCTCAGAATCTTCTGAAAGGTTCTTTTTATCTTGCGTACGGTTTTCAGCATGAAATTGCACATACCGCCGCTTCAACTACATCTTCTTTAAGCCTTGATCTCCTATCACTCAGAACCCTGCCACTTGCACTAAAAGCAGACTCGGACGCAACAATAGAATTAGGGATTGATAACAGATCACGAGCCATAATGGTAAGAATTGGAAACCTAGGTTCATACATTTTCCACCAGCCCAGAATGTCAAAATTTGGATCATACAATTCTTCCTCAGTGAAAGGATAAGTAATTTCTAAATACTTAGACAACTCATTAGACGAACTTTTTGAAGCTTCGGTTTTTTGTTTTTCTTTCCCAAAATCTGCCTCAGTTTGCATCTAATATTAGAACCTGCAGGAGCAGAAGAAGTGTTTGATGAAGTTTCATATCTAACATCATACGTCTCAAACAAAGCTCTTAAGCTAGTTTTAAAATGCATTATATGATCTTCAACTTCAAATTGCATGTTTTCATAAAAGGTTTCTAATAATCCAGATACTAAATCCTCTTTAAATCTTGGATCAAAAACCTTAGCTAATAAATAAAGCAAAGGAACAGATTTCCAATATTTTGCTAGCTTAGTATCCATTTCTTCGATCATTGGTTGAAGAATAAGTGTAGTGTCCGTAGTGCCTCTATACCTAGCTAAAGTGTGAAATTATAACCAATTGACCAAGGTCTAAAATGGATGTTGAGTAATACATACCCGAAAATTTGTTTGTAGCATAATAACAACCCTCAAAAAAATCGCATAGCTGCTCAATTGTTTTCCACTCTAAATCAGTAAGGTTGAAATCCGTCTCATACGGAATGTGTGTAATAGCAAAATAACTAAGCTGCATCTTGTTTTTAAGCAACGCATCATAAGATACGTTGAGTTCCACCTATGTGGAACACTATATGTAAACTTCCGGTGAGGAAGTTGGCAATTTCTACATATTTCTCTGTATAAATTTCTCTTATTGGTAGAAGACTGTATGTATAACATAAGGTTTCTACCCCTTTCTATCCAATTAGCAGCAAATTTAGCACATCCTGTATTATCAAGTTCAAGATGTGACAAGCACAGCGCTGATGAAATAAAAGACCGTCCAGATCAGGGTTCAGGTGTCTTTTTAAAAATGATATCGCAGTTGTATTGTTAGATGCATTATCAAGTGTAAATGAAATGATTTTATCAGAAATGCTATACTTATGAATAACAAGCATAATCGCATTAGCAATAACAACACCAGTATGACCAAAAGCTAACAATTTAAAACCGATAATCATCTTATGAATAGTATAGTCGTTGTCTACATAATGTGTCGTAACACATATGTAGGATAACCTCCATTTCGTTGTCCATATGTCGGACGTTAAATCTATCCTAGATGTTAAGGCCGCAAAAGTTTGAATCATTTTAGCTTTGCCAGCTTCAAAAGCTGACATAACTTCTCTTCTAAGTGTGTTTCTAAGCACCTTTTTAAATGCAGGGTTCAGTGATACTTGGTTAAAATGTTCTACTGAGGAGCTTTCTCCATAACTTAAAGGTAATTCTTGGCATAGAACGAGTCTAGCCATCTCATTTCGCATTGTGTCAGAAGAATACGAAAAAGCATACAAAAAGCTAGAATTAGCTGTTAAGTTTAACGTTGTTTGTCTAGCCTCTCTTTTTTATGTGCTTCTGTCTGTCTTTTCAGATGTGTTATGCCATCTTTGGCTGCGTAATTGAAATCTGATCTACAGATTTTGCAAAAAGCCCTAAGTCCTTTTTGTAACGGTCGGTTTCCGATCGTACTTTCTTTGTGCACGTGCTCTTGATCGTGCACGTGTTTATTTTTGACTCTATTTGATTTTGAACATTATTGTGTGATATGTTGACGAGATCGTCTCTGAGAGTATTAGATTGTGGAACAACTTTGGAACGACATATCTCGAGTCGTTCTTCAGCGATATTATCTTATTTGACGTGACGTCGCGACTTTCTGTTTTGACGCGAGACGTTTCTATTTTTAGTTTCGTCTCTCGACGTCGAAATTTAGATCCGTCTTCTCCACTCTCTTTCTTTCGTCGTCCCGAACATCCTATAATTATTTTAAAATTTTTGGACTTAATTTGACCTATTTTACATTTTTTTGAAAGTTTTAAATAATTTTAAAACCTATTTTTATAAGTGTTTTAATTACAATAAAATTCATATATTATAAAAACATATTAAAGAATTTTTTTGACCAAATTTCAGAATTTTTGGCCGCACACAAATTTCGTGAGGGAGAGGAGAGTAATTTTAGATTAAATTAAATATTTTAATTATTTTAATTACGTTTTTATTAAGCCCTAACCCTAACCCTAGCTCTAACCTATTTATATTAGCCCTAGGCTAGGTTATTTCCGCATTACACAAACCCTAGCCGTCAAAAACGCCTTCCCAACGTTCGTCGCAACGTTGCGACGATCGCCCCAGTGCCCGACCGACGGTCGCCCACGCACTTCCCAGTGCACAACCGGAGCCGCTCCCCGCATCGTCCGCTCGCAGCGCTCCGCTGCAAGCCCCCGCTGTCGCTCCGCTCCGACCGAGGCCATCCCTCGGTCTGACCGAGAGAACAGCCCGCACCCCGCTTCGTTGCAGCCGCTCCGCATCCGCTCCGCACCTGCTAGCGCCTGACCGGTGGGATCTTCCGCACCGACCGAGAGGCCGCCCCGCATCCCCCCCAAGCACTGCACGCCCGCACCCCACAGCGTCTGACCGAGAGATCCGCTCGGTCTGACCGAGGGAATCCCTCGCACCGCACGAACCCCCGCCTCCGCTGCGCTGCACCACGCCCGACCGAGAGCTTCTCTCGGTCTGACCGAGAGAAACCGTCGCACCGATGGTGTCCGACCGACAGCACTTCGTCGCAACTTGGTTTCTTCCACACCAACTCCTGTGGTGGGCCCCCCAAGTTCTCCAGAGGTGTTGTGGGTCCCCCATTGACCCCTAGCACTGCTGTGGGCCCCACTTGGGTGTGCTACTTCGCGGATTTGCCGTCTACGACGTTGCGACACGTCGTAGGCCTTCGTCGCAAGTTTCGAATTTTGGGGAATCGTGCGAGGACCAGATCTGAAGCTGAGGAGTCCTCCGATCAGACACGACTTCCTATCTACGACAAACTTCGGTTCAGGTTGGTTCCCCGAAACTCGTAGAAACCCCCACAATAGCTGACTAAACCCTAAACTAAAAATCGTCAACTTGAACTAAAATTTATTTTTCCAGCACCAGTAAAACATTGAACAAATCTAGAAAATCGACGAACGGACTTTGTTGACTGTGCACATAGGATAGATCGTCGATTAGGCTGAAACATCAAAAAGTGACTTTTGACGAATAGGATAGTCCCGAAAACCTAGAAACGAAACCTAATATGATTTGATGAAATTGAGACCTGACACCGTCGCCGTGGCGATATTTCAGACGGACTTCCGCGGACGAGATGCTTGGATGAGACGCTTCGAGAGGACGACACACTCGCCATTTCAGGCAAGTGTATCCACTTGCACTTTTGGCCGTGCTTAGGCCCTAGTTGGTTAGAATTGTTAACTGTGAACAAATAGAACCGGACGTGAAATGATAGCGTCTGGGACGCCCTTGACGGCTCAGACTTGACGACGAAGTCTGAGCCTGACAACGACAACTGTTGACATCATAGGACTATCTTGCGTGTGCGTGCGTGTGGACACCCTAGAATAACAACTCCCTACACTTGTCATGTCGTGTCCTGCTACACAAAAAGCCTTCGGGCGTTTCGGATGCTTTCCCCCGCAAAAGTGATCCCTGTTACACAAAAAGCCTTCGGGCGTTTCGGATGCTTTCCCCCGCGAAAGTGATCCCTGTTACACAAAAAGCCTTCGGGCGTTTCGGATGCTTTACCCCGCGAAAGTGATCCATGTTACACAAAAAGCCTTCGGGCGTTTCAGATGCTTTCCCCCGCGAAAGTGATCCATGTTACACAAAAAGCCTTCAGGCGTTTCGGATGCTTTCCCCCGCGGAAGTGATCCCTATTACACAAAAAGCCTTCGGACGTTTCAGATGTTTCCCTAGCGGAAGTGATCCCTGTAAATCTTGTCCTGAGTTCCTGGGTTTGGGGTTGGGTTGAGCGTGCGCACGGCAAGAGGGTCTGATCCCCCTCGAACCGTAAGGCGTGAACCCTTTCGTGTCTCACTTGTCTTGTCTCGTCTTGTCCCGTCCCGTCCCGACTTGTCATGACACCTGTAGGTTAGTCCCGTAGTTCGTAGCACACGCTACGACTACTACTTGCTGCGTTTTACTTTCCTGCTGCGTTACTCCTGTTTGTTACTCAGTTATAACCTCATCATGCTAATCAACCAGTAAAACGTTGTCTAAAAGTTGATACACTTGTAGTTTGGTCTAACCCTTTTTGTAGACCTTACTGTTGGATCCTGTGGATGGCAAATAACATTAGAAGGGGGGGTTGAATAGTGTTGTGTATATAGTAAACATTTTTCGCTCAATGATATTAGCACAAACAAATTCATTCTAATGTTGCCTAAGAAACCAAGTAGAGTGATCTACGCTTGGTTCTTAATCAACAAAACAATCTTAACAAGAATATGAAAGAGAATGGATTAAGATCAGATAAATATAACTTTGACAAATAGATCTTTACAAATAGATTTATACACAGTGGAAATTAAAGATACAAACTTTTCAATAAGTTAACAATGAATTACAAAGATGAACAATTAATAAGTAACGAATGCTTGTACAAGAAAGATAACAAATCACAGAAAACAAACGCAGACAAAAGGATTTTTATCCTGGTTCCCCGCAACCTGGGTACGTCCAGTCCCCGACCAATCCGGTACGAGATTTCCACTATCTGCCTTGGCAAATACAAGTACCTAGTCTCAACCAGGATTTCCGCTACAACACCTAGACTTGTCTAGGATTTACCCTTGCCTCACAAACCGAGGACTTTCCAACTGGCAACAACTAGACTTGTCTAGTGTTCCAACAATCAACACAATGAGAATTTATCCAATACACCACAATAAATGATGGAGATTGGTTTATACACCCGATTCTATAGCCAATCAAAGTTTAGACAAATTTGTGTAGTGGCTTGATAGAATAAGAGTCTAGATCACACAAAGATATGAGAGAAATTCTTTGTGATCTAGATCTTTTCAAAAATCCTTTAAATAAAAAATTAAAGAGAATAATAGTAGGGATTTTGAAAATGTTTTAGCCAATAAAAATAAGAGTATGATCTTCAAAAGAATTTGTAAGAAAGTATTGCAAGATCAAATAAAATCAAATTGGCTAGAGAGAAAATAAGAGCTTTGAATTCAAGAGAGTTTTCACAATAGATTGATTTTCAATGTTGTGTTTTTGATCAAAGAATTTAGCTCTATTTATAGGGAAAAACTGAGATTTGAATTTCAAATTTCGTTTGACATTTGTCCCAAAAATTACGGAGTAAATTGCTCAAAGGATTTCAAAATTCAAATTCAAAAACGTCTGAAATTTACAGCTGGTAGTCGACTCCCTCATATAGGTAGTCGACTCCCAGAGAGCTCCAGGAGTTCTTGATCTCTGACAGGTAGTCGACTCCCTACTTTTGGTAGTCGACTCCCAGAGGAGTTTTTCCTGCTGTTCTTCTAGTCAGACAAGTAGTTAGCTCCAGGGTGCGTGGAGTTTCACTACAAAAAATTATGGAGTGACTAGAAAAAGCTCTCGAAAATATTTTGAAGATAATTAAAAGTATTTTCGAAATTGTTTGTGTGTGTGTGTGTTTTGTCTATTTGATATGGCTTTAACAAATACCCTAAAAAGACACGACACACTCACTATGGACTCAGAACATGTCTTCGGAAGTTTGGTCAACTTGATGAAGTGAAAGCGAGCTTCTCTTTGTGCTTCTTGTTCTGTTTGAGCTTGAGCTTCATCACTTGAGTTTAGTCATGTTCGTCTTTGTCTTTGAGCGTTGAAGTGTGCTTCTTTGAGTATGAGTAGAGCTTCGCAAATTCTGCGCACTTGAGTGTAGTGTAGTTAGTACATCAAGCTTTCATTTGGTGTGCTCATCATCAAAATCACTTGGGGTGGAATTCAATTTCCATCACTCTCCCCCTTTTTGATGATGACACCCAAATGAGAGAAAAAAAATGAAGTAAGTAAAAGATAAAATATATGGTATACTTACTCCCCCTGCTTTTATGCGGTTCTCCCCCTACATCGAAGCAATACACAAAACAGTATACATATGAATTTTATTTTGTATCTCATGTCACATGAATTTTCTCCCCCTTGTCATCAACAAAAAGTAAACAAATAGATATGTTTAGGTGGGAAATTCAATTTCTTGTGCCTGCAAGAGATGTGTTAGTTCATACTGGCAGTTGATATATAGCATATAGATATTATAGCAAACATCACACATAGAGTTATTACAGACCATCGTCTCAAATGACATAGTTTTAAGAACCATTGTTTTAGAGAACCATTGTTTTTAGAGAAGGAAAGAGCTAAGAGTGACCGCCACCTTTCTTTAGTTCTTTGATCTCATCAAGGATCATGGCAAGTTGTCCTCAGTCATCTTGTTGCTATTCACAACAAGCTCTTTCAAATCGTCCACTTTACGATTGATGTCTTCAAATCCTTGCTTTTGTGTAATCTTCAACCTTCCAATCTTTTTCAGGAGCATTTCCTGAAGTTCAAGGATGTATGCTGGAACTTCTTCTTCTTCTTCTTCTTCGCCGCTTCCTTTTTTTTCCTTCTTCTTCTTCTTCTTCTGAATCTGAAATGACAACTTTCTTACCTCGCCTTGAGGAGGATGATCCTCCTTCGGCATCAATTTGTTCTTCAGGGACATTTTCATCAAGGTCATGATGGAGATTCATTCTCCCAAGAGCATGTACATCAAAGACACGAGCAGGTTCTAGAATGGATGTTTCATGATCCAGTGGCACATTGTAGCTAATGAATAGTATAGTAAGATTGTGCCCATGAGAAAGAGTGGAGGAGGGTCTATCAGAAGAAGCTGAGGCTAGGATAGAATCCATAATCACTTTAGCCCAATTAACACGAATGTTACCTAGGATGGCATAGATGCACTTAGCTTGTTTCTCAGAAAGAATAGCATGGCTCCCAGATTTTTGAGTTATGTTATAAGACAAAATATTGGCCAAGATCCTCGCCGGATAGCGAAGATTGCTACATGGAAGTTTGGTTTGAAAGTGTCTACCGGGCGAATACATTCTTTCTAGAATGTTCTCATCAGTCATTTCGATTTTGTCAAGAATCATACCGGAGTATGGGATTCCTAGGGCTTCTCCTAGGGATTTGACAGTTATAGCAAGTTTAGTATCAAGAACTTTTGTTATGAAACGACTTTTCACAAGATCATAGTCCATGTTTGCATCGAAAAGATGAACAAGCCTAGGATAACAAAGGTACACATTTTCAGAAGAGAACAAGTTTGCTAAGTTTTGAAAATCTAACAGACTGTCAATACCATAATTGATAACATCATTAAGTTT
>JAULAV010005956.1:0-13000 GCA_030789695.1 Scilla litardierei
ATATGTATCCCACGTTATACTAATACTTACACTAACATTTATACATTCACTGATTTTAACATAACTAACATCATGTTAATTACTAAACTAATATTATTAACAAATATTACTAACTAATATTATACTCACATGGGTCATATTTTAGATTACATACTTTGAATGATAATAAAACTAATGCACCGGTTTAACAAAATTAATATTATAAGCTAATATTACTAAACTAATATCATGTTATCATTAATATTAATACTAACTGTTATACTAACTAACAAACGTACAGATTATAAAGGAAACTAACATCCTAGTATATATTAACCGATACTAACTAATATATTATACTAACTGATTAGTATACTAATTATATAAACTTAAACTTATTTTATAACATACTAACTTAAACTAACAAATATATACCTTAATCTAATATATAATAAAAACTATAAACTATTAAAACTTTAACTTTATAATAACTTTCAAACTCTCTCACCTCTTCTGTCTCTTCTTCTTCTTTCGTTTCTTTCTTTCTCTTTTTTTATTTCTTTCTTTTGCAGAGAGGGGAAACACGGGGGCTGGCTTAGGCGGACGGTGGCTCGACAAGGGGCAGCGCACGACGGGGGTGGCAGCTGATCGGGGCGCGTGGTCAGGCGGGGGGCGGTGGTACGTGCGGATCGGAGCAGCAGAAGCGGCTGCAGGCGACAGAGGAGGGGGTTCTTCAGGCGGGAAGGAGGCAGCGGGCATGTGGTGCGTGGGGTGGAGCAGTGGGCGGCATAGGGCGACGCGCGACGGGGGTTCTAGACGGCGGGGGGGTTTCAGCCCATGGGGAGGCAGCTAATCAAAGGGGGTCGGATCTGGCATGGCACGGGGCTGGGCATGCAACACGGGGCGACAGGGTAGGGCTCAGGCGGGGTGCATTGGCACAGGACTGCGAGGCACGACGATGGGCTGATGATGAGGATGATGATCTCTGAATCTGATGATGATTCAGATCTGAGTTTCAGACCCGTTTTCTCTGATTCTCCTTCTTCAATTTCTGATTTTGTTTTGATTGTTTTTGTTGGGTTGCCGTAGGGAGAAGATGTGGTGATGGAGTTTGTGTGTTTGGCAAATGAGGAAGGTGATGGGTTGTTTTGAGGTTGGCGGTGGCAGTCGATGAGAAGATGCGACAAGGAGGAGTCGATGGAGCTTGTGGTGGTCTTGTTGGAGGGAGAGGAGGCTCGAGGATAGGGAGATTTCAGCGGTGGTCCTTCGGATGAGAGGGGTGAGGGTAGAGGGGGAGGAGGCGGTAACGAAGGGGTTCTGGCGGTTGCTTGGTGGAGAGCGGGGACGGCGGCAAGCTCAGGAGAGGAGGCCGTCGGAGTTGGGTGGCAGTTGGTGGAGTGTCGTGGGGTGCACGGCGGTGAGTCGGAGGAGGAAGCACGAAGGGAGAGTGGGTTTCCTTGGGTTGACGTGGAGAAGAATGAGGGAGAGCTATGGACTATATAGGTTTAGATTTATTGTATAATAAATAAGTAATTAAAGGGGGAAAAGAGAACATGTCAACTTAATTGGGTTGGTTGGATCCGATAATTTCGGATCTGACCTACCCTATACTGTGCATTAAGGGGGTGGGGTTAGGGTAATTAGGTAGGGGTTACGGGTAAAAGTAATAGGAAAAGTAAATGGTAATTAGTAAAAGTAATAAGCTGAAAGTAACTAGTAAGTATAAAAGTAATTAGTAAAGGTTACATATTAAATGGTAAAAGTAATTACTAAATGTACTTAGTAATTGGTAAAAGGGATTGGTAAACGTAGTTGGTAAAAGTAATTAGTGAATATACAAAGCCATTTAATAATAGTATCTTAAAGACTTCATTAGTATATGGATCTAATTATTTAAAACTGACTTTGATAGTATTCATACTAAAATACGGGTAGTAATGGATACGGGCCGTGATCGCTCCGGAATGTAACCCAAAAGTGCGACCGTGTAGTTTTACCGCAAGCGCACGGTGTAGCGGCGAGCGGGTTATCAAACACAGGGAGGACGAATGAAAGTGCTTGCTCCGAACAACCTGGCTATTAAGAACGGAAAAGAGAGAATTTGCCTTTGGCGATCCTGTCACAATCGTCAGACAAAGTACGAAGATATCAAATCAAATAAAGACGCCTAGGGAATGGGGAATTCCCGCCACTCACCGTATTTCGTCAATGTGGTTCATTGGTATCAAAATTGTAGAATAAAATTACGGATGAACTAGTTGCAACTGAATGTAAAACCTAGCTCACGCTCTCGCGCTGTTGCCGGTCTATAGCTATCCTAGGTTCGGGTCCAATCTCTTGCAAACCCTAGCCTAGGCAAGCTAGCATTAGGATCAACATCATCGTTCAATCGCGCCCCGAGCCCACTCTCGTGCAAACTCGGGCCACGACCTAGGTTGGGATAGTTCCTACCCGTCCAATCTCTTGCAAATGGGTATCGGCACGGAATTGCAACCGAGAACCCTAGTATCGGTCCAATCTCTTGCAAACCGATACTACGGAAATTCGATTCCAACCTAATTCGGATTTCTAGGGTTTCCTATCGAATTGGGATCCAATCTCTTGCAAATCCTAATTGATATGAATACCTAGCTATCCGTAGTAAATCGATCCCAAACTAACCCTAATAGGAAATTCTAGCAAAATTACTACCAATTAATCATAAATCTGAAATTGGGCTCGTAGGGTTCATCCCCACGCCCCAAGAAGTGAAGACTACTCACAATTCATAGCACAAATACAAGAATAATCAATGAAATTAACAAGAGAATTCATCACAATATTGAGATAAGCAATAAAAATAGAATTTTTAGAGGGGAGAGACACAAACCAATGGAGTTCTTCCAATAATCCAACAAAAATCCACTTTTGTCTCCTCTCCAATCACAAGAATAAAAGCTAAAAAGTTAATCTAAAAGGCTGCAAAAATTAAAGAGAAAAGGCTCCCCAACCTAGGGTAAAAACAGGGGTTAAATACCCCCCAAAATCGTCCAAAAAACTGTGACCAAAATGCCCCTGCGCAGCCTGAAATCGGCAATTTTCGCTACAGGCAGCGCGTCGCACTCGGCCGAGTGACAAAAGTCGCTCGGCCGAGTGACAAACCCTGTAAATTTCCAGTAAGTCTGGGTCTTCGGGGGTCTTCACTTTGGGAGTCGCTCGGCCGAGTGAGTTGTCGTCACTCGGCCAATGGCTTCTTAGTACTCGGGCGGTCGGCATTTGCCACTCGACCGAGTGGGTCTTCTGAAGCTCAGGCAGACGAAAAACAGTAAGTTGGCGATTTTTGATGGGCTTCGTCTGAGTGCCACTCGGGCGGACGGGGTCTCGTCACTCGGCCGATGTGGCTTCCGATGCTCGGCCGAGTGCACATATAAAACGTGTCCGATCCGGTCGGCCGAGCGGTGTCTCGCTGGTCGGCCGAGTGACTCCTTCACTCGGCCGAGTGAGACACCAAAAAATGTCCAAACAGCTTGTTTTGGTCTCCTCGTCGCTGCTGCGACGTTCTTTCTTTTTCCGCTCCTCTCCAATGGCAAAATACCCCTTGGGGAGGTCGTCGGGGACACTCTGGAGTAGGCGTATCTCGAGATCACTCCAAATCGCTCCAAATCACCTGAAATACGACAAAAACAACAAATCGTGAAAAGCATCGCAATTTCGTCGATATATCGTGAAAAACATGATTTGGGCGATCTAAATGGCATGCAAATATGCGGGAAAAAAGTGTAAAATATGGAGTGATCAAAATCCCCCAAGCTTACCTCTTACTCGTCCTCGAGGAAGATAAGTAAAAGGCGAACCCGGTGGATTTCGAAAACGAAAACGGCGGAAAAATGGAAAACTAAAAAAAACGAAGAAGAAAGAAGAAAGAAGGAGGGAAGCTGCTAGATCGTTTTCTCAGGACGTGGGGTTTGCTTAATCATATAGCATGCACCGAATGTCAAACACATGTCAAAGAATTTTATTTCGATATCATAGTATAAAGGTGCAAATAGAAATAGATAACCCACGAACAATGATATAATCATGAAAAACGGAATAATTTTAGAATTAACATCGTCTGAATCATTTAAAGCGGTATACAAATCGCAGATCACACACTTTTCAATTGAACGCTTTCTATGAGGAGTATAAGAATATCACACCGTAGAATAGAAAGAATAGATAAGCATGGATTTTATGAAATGAGTGCTAGGCATAGATTTCTGGACTTCGTAAAGCTAAAAAAATCTCACCGAGTATAGAATATTACTTAGCCTAGGTTATCATGCAACGTCAAGTAGTCACTCTCTCACACATCAATGGATTCACTCCCCCAAGCTTATCTATAAGCGTGGTGGCATAAAAAATATTTACATCCCCATTTCGATAAAGCTCCAAAAGCAACAAAAATAAAAAACAAAAAGAGGGAAGAAAGAGAGATCATGAGATGGGATCGTTTATTGAGATTTTTCTCTTTTCTCTTTTTTTCCTTTTTCTTTTTCTCTCTCTTTTTTTTCAAATAGCATATACACACAATGATCCCAAATAAAAGAGAAATAAGGATATACAAGAATTTTTCTTTTTCTTTCTTTGGTTTTGGGAAATTTGGAGCTAGGAATTAATAGCGGGGGAAATGCCATATAATAGAATCGCTAAGGGGAGATTCACCAATGATTTTAAAATAGAGAAATGATGTTCAAGATTTGTGGAGAAAGAAATAAATATATCTCTCGGTTCACTCTATATGACGTGCACGACAACTTCAGCAGGGTAATCTAATCTACTCAGTTTCGATCACAAAAAAGCTAACTAATCCAGATTTATCATAGCTAACATCATTCAATCATCCTGAAGTGAAATGTACAAATCATGCATATAGAAGTGATATAGGAAAAGAAAACGGTACTCCAAATATAAGCATTCAATGCGTGAATCTTGGTGTGTTTTCTGCGATAGCATACATATGAATATTCAGACTCAGCTAATAATAAAATTTCATCCATTTTCATGTGGAAAAAGTGTGGGTTACTATCTCCAAATGCAAGGCAAATCACATCATATGATACCAGAAATAAAATCTAAGACATGACAAATATAGCATGCATATAGAGAAGGCTAACTCCACGCCATCATCATCACAGAAAAGTCATCTCTAGCATGAGATGAAAAAGAAATAAAGATAAAGGGAAAATGAAACTCATTGCAATGCAACACACAAAGAAAATAAGAAAAACATGATGCATGGTAAAAAGAAGAAAAAAGGTGATGAAGATGAGTGCAAATGCGGAAAATGGCGCGAAAAACTAAAATAAAGGTGGTAAATCGAAAGGAACGTGAGGACTCACTCCCCCAAGCTAAATGGCACAGTGTCCTCAATGTGCGAAGTGTGGCACACCGAGAGACAAGTAATGTGAGGGGTAAGTGAGGATGCATGCATGGGGAAAAAGAAAATAAAATAACAAAAGAAAAATAAGAAATAAAAATATGATGCGGACATAATGCATGCAGATATAGGAATGATACAGATATAAAGGTGTGACACCAAAAACTCTCCCGCTCTCCCAAAAATGATATATAAATATATGATCAAAATGTGCATCCAAAAACAGTGAGGAGAGGGTGGGGTTGGCAAAAATCAACAGGACCCAGCAGAGACGGGCAGCACAACGGCAAAAGGAATCGATGGCATCAAGGGTGCCTAAGAAGGTGGTGCTGCACCGTCCCCGTCCTGAGGCGAAGGAGGAGGAGGAGGTGGAACAGACTGCTGAGAGGGTGTGGGTGTGGAAGTGGCAGCAGGCTGGGTGTGTGCAGGCATGGGGGTGGGGACCTGCTGGGTGGACGTGGGTACGCGGGGGAGCCGCTCGAGGACCTGGGTAAGGCAGTAGTGAATCTGCGAAAGCAGGTCGAAGCGGCCAGCCATCGCGGAGACGGTGGAGGACAGGGTCCTAAGGTCGCCTCCGAGGCCACTCACCGCCCCCTCGAGAGCATGAATACTCTGAAGTACAGTGTCGGGGGGAGGTGGTGCAGAGGGACGCACCGGTCTGTGCTGTGCAGGTCGGGGCTGGCGTACTCTGGTGGCGTAGGTGATGGGCTCAGCAGGGAAGGGAACGAAAGGTGCTGTGCCTGGCCTCAGTGTGAGGCCGGGCAGGACGGTAAGAAGTGGAGGCAGCAGCAACGAAAGAGGAGTGCAAAAGTGGCGACGAGGTGGCCTGAGAGGTCGGTGACACAGAAGTGTGGACAGACGCCACGACACTCTCAGAGAATACATCGGCGGTGGAGACAGAGGTGGAGACCACGGTCTCCATGGCGGTGGCAAAAGAGGGCTATCCGCACTCAACTATAGTCGGCTGGCGCTCGGGTAGGGCAGAGGAAACAGGCTCGGCAGACAGAGGGCCAGTGGTGGTGGTGGCAGGCGTGGGAGCAGTGGAGGTGGGCTCAGCTAGGGTACTCCTGACACCGACAGAAGTGTGGACAGAGGTGTCGGGAGCAGCAGAAATATCAGGGATAGGCTGAGGGGCCACGGGGTCAACAGGGGCAGCAGGCTCAGCGGGTGCGACAGGGTCTGCGGGGGCAGCGTGGGCAGCGTGGGCCTGCTCGGCCTCCTCGGCCTCGAGCACGTAAGCGGCAGGGATCAGAAGATCCATCGCTGGGAGCCAGTCCACATGGGCCGGTGCAATCTGAGTCCGAAATGGGCTCGGAAGAATCATGTAATCGGCACCGAAGGGGCCGTGCAGCCAGACCCAGTGTCGCTCACCGTGCGGACGAAGCATCTTCATCCGGGCCATAACATCTATGGACAGTGAAGTGGGGTCCGGTGCTCGTCGCAGGTCGTCAGGAAAGTCCTCGCCGGTCATAAGGGCGAGCAAGGTGATCAGGCCGCCGCAGCATATCGGTGGCGAGCGCCCACCGATACGATGATGCGGTCCAAAAACCAAGCCGCGAAATCAATCACGACGGCGGGGACCAACTCATCGCCCTCCCTAGTTAGAGCTCTGGGCCGTGTCATCGCGTAGAGCATATAAAGCTCCGGCGTGGACATCGTGCCTGGCTCATATCTGGCCAAAAAGGTAGTCGCCATGAGGCTGAGCTATACGGAGGCAAGGGTGGATGATGGCCGAGGCCTTGGCCCTACTAGGGTCAAAGGCAGCGTGAAGACCCGTAATCCGGGCCCAGAAGGCGCCGGCGTCGAAGGAAGGTGGGGGGATATATGTGGGGGCGTAACCACGGTCGGCCCCGGGGACGTCGGGCCACAAGAAGAAAGCTCTCATCATACCGAGTGTGACCTGGCACTCTCGGTCCATGAACCGAAACGAGCATCCCTCGTCGGTCTGGGCGATCGAACTAAGAACCTCAAGTGTCGGACGGATAAACGTGTCCGCCGACACCTGGAAGAAATCTCGCCAGCCCACGTTGTCGTACAACGTGAGCATCCCCTCGAGTACCCCCAGGCGTCCTAGGTCTGCAAGGTGTGCGAACCTGGAGGGTACGATCGAGCGCTGGGAGATACGCTCGAAAGAGACGTGGTGTGCGTCGTCTCGGAACGTAATCCTGAGCGGCCCGACAAGTGGAGCCGGAGGTAGTGGTACGGGCTGTGGCATGGCAGGGAGTGGCTGTGCAGGCTCTGTAGGCTGTGCGGGGTGTGCGGGGCCTGCAGGCTGTGTTGGGTGTGTGGGGTGTGGTGGAGAAGGCGGAGGAGAGTCCTCCACCTCGTGGGAGGGGCCGGCATCATCCAACCGCTTTCGCTTGGCGGAAGCTCTCCTCGACCGCGGCCGTGTCCGGGGCGGCATATGGGCCCCGAGCGCTCACCAAAACCGATAAAGATGCGGCGTGCGTAAATAAAGGAAAGAATATACCACGACACGCCGCGAGAGCAGAGCGATGGAAGCGTGCGAAGATGACGCCTCCACGTAGCCCAAATCAGTCCCTGGAAGCTCCCCTGGGCTCCCCTAAGCTCCCAAATATAACCTGCGCATGAAATGGAGATATCAGCGAGTAATATTCAGTACGTATGGGGCATTAGGGGTATAATAGATAGAAATTGAAATTAATTTGGGTTTGGGGTTCGTTAGATACATGGATCCTCGAAAAATACACAAAAGAGGATAAAACAGGCTAAAAATGGGGTTACCGGAGTCGGCCGGAGCAGTGGCCGCCGGCGGCGACTCGGGCGAGGTGTGGCGGCGGCTCGGCCGGCGGTGGGTGGCCGAGCGGCGGCGCGGGGTCGGCGATCGGGCGAGCGAGGGGGATTCGGGTGCTGGGAATGCGAAGGGTCGGGGCGGTTGCGATTTGTTTCGTTTCGAAAAACGAGCCCGACCCTCGCCCCTATTTATAGTAAAAGTTACGACTCGGCCGAGTGACTGGGTCGCTCGGTCGAGTGAGCTTTAAGTAAAAATTCCTCCCCGCTACGCTTCGGCCGAGTGGCCTTGCCACCCTCGGCCGAGTGGAGTAAGTCCATTCGGCCGAGTGGCTCAAGCTACTCGGCATGACTCGCCCTAGGAGCGTATCAGTTTTACTCGGCCGAGTGAATATATATACTCGGCCGAGTAGCAGTTATACTGAAATCAGGAAAATAAACAGAGAGTTGGGTACAGCAGACTTCCCTCATTCGTGAGCGGCTCGGCCGGACGAACTTGTGTGCTCGGCCGAGTGACTAGTATGCTCGGCCGAGTGAGCCTTGTTTTCTGCTGTTTGTCTTCGTTTGGGCTCTAAACTCTGTTTTTCTTCCTCCAGTCGATTTCATCTTCCTCCTAAGCATCGAGCGCCTTCCTGGAGCGCTCCTCGTCGCCTCGTGCATCCTCCTCATGATGGATTTCCATATCTCCTCTCCTGTCAGGAAAAATAGGACCCGTTATCACAAAATTTTTGGGCGAACGACTCAAAACACTAAAAATTTCTAAACCAAAAATAAAGGAAAAGTAAAAATAAAGCTATAACCGTCGGGTTGCCTCCCGACAAGCGCTCGTTTAAGGTCGTGAGCTCGACCCCCTATGATTTTCAATTAACGCGGGATGTTTGGTGCATAGGAGATGCACCCGTCAAACTTTCCGGGGAGAACGCTTGGATTCGGAAGTTGCGACGGCGTGTTCTCCCTCGGTGGTCTCTCGTCTCAAATAGTGTTGGGGGGTGGCTCCCCCAAGCTAGCATTTGCTCCGGTCCTCGGCTTCACCGGTGACGCCGATTTCCGTGCCGGCGGAGCTTTCTTCGGAGACTTCATCTTCGAGAGCTTGCAGAGCTCTCGGATCCTTGCGACATCAGCGTCGCCTTCATCAATTTCAGCGGAGAAGTCGGGGGATTCGTTCATCTTTCCTTTGTGGTCCAAATCCGGGCTTTCTTCGAAATCTTCTTTGAATAGAGCGCCGATCGAATGGGGGATCGCTTCCTCAATTACCTCGTCAAGGAGGTCCATATAGTCCAGCTCCTCGTGGTAAGGCATGTGTTTCATTGCCTTAGGAATATGAAGCTCCACCTCGATGTTGCCGACATTCAATGTTAGGGTTCCTTCTCGTACGTCGACGATGACACCGGCGGTGGCGAGGAACGGTCGTCCAAGTATCAACGACGTGTCTCCCTCCTCCTTAACATCCATAATCACGAAGTTGCATGGCAAGCATATACCCCCCGGGACTTGTAGCGGGATGTCCTCTGCAATCCCTACCGGCCTTGTGATCCGCCCATCGGCTAGTTGTATCCGCATGTCGGTAGGCTTCAATTTTGTCCCGGTGTTTAGCCTTTGAAACATGGAGAGAGGCATGAGGCTAACACTAGCCCCTAAATCCACCAATGCCTTTTGAAGAGGGACGCCGCCCAAGGTGCAAGGAATCCGAAAACTCCTCGGGTCTTTGAATTTAGCCGGCTCCTTCTCTCTCTTGGTGAACCAAGAGCCCTCCTCGGTGAGCATAATCTTTTCCTTCCTCTTTCTCCCTGAAATCAAATCCTTTAAAAATTTAGCGTATGTCGGGATTTCCACGATGGCGTCGAGGAAAGGAATGTTGAGGCTAACCCCTCTCAGATACTCGAGAAAATTTGCTAGCCTTTTCTCCATTTTTGCTCTAGTAAGCCTCTGGGGGAATGGGACCGGTGGCATAAAGCGCCTCTCTTCAATCAATTGCTCTGCTCTAGATTTCTCCTTTTCTTGCGGCTCTTTCTCCCTATCAACTTCAACTACCGGTTCAATTGGCTCTACATTCTCCTCCACGGGCTCCTCGGTAGGAATCATGGCGGGGGTGGTATCCTTCCCGCCTCTAGTAGTAACGGCAACCACGGCATTGATGTGGCCGGTGTTGCCCCGTGGGTTTTGCTCGGGTTGAGCCGGCAATTGTTGAGTATTTCGATTGAGCAACGCCAATTGCTCCGAGATTTGTGCCACAACGGTTGTAAGGGAGTCTTGGCCCGCCTTCAAGGAAGCATTGACCTTCTTTTGCTCGACCATAAACTCCTCCACTCTAGCTTCAAAGTCGGATCATTGTTGAGCTTGTGGGGGGTTTTGATTTCTCCACCCTTGATTGTATCCGGGCGGCCTATAGGGTCCAACTTGTTGCTTCGGTTGGAAATTTTGTTGTGGAGGCCCCCTCGATGGATAGTATTGTGGTGGTGGTGGTGGTCGAGCTTGTTGAGGTGGTTGTTGCAGCAGGTTCAAAGCTCCTTCATTGTTTGCATATGAGAAACCGGGATAGTTTCTAGTGGCCGGATTGGCCCAATATCCTTGATTCCCCGTGACATATTGAACTTGCTCCAAGGATCCCTCTCCTTGTTCTCCCCCCAAATATGTAGCTTGAGATTGGTCTTGCCAATCACTCATTTGATTCGTTGGTGCGGATGTGGAAGGGGTTCCTTGGGGCTCCGTGATAAACTTCTCCAGTCTCTCCACTACCTTGTGGAGAGAATCAAACTTGCTTGTGAGTTCCGCTACGGCCTTCGCCTCATAGATGCTAGTTGGCTTCAAGGAGGACGTAGAGTGTCCTCGCTCGTCGCCCCATTGTTGATTATTCGAGGCCATCTCCTCAATTAGGGCCGTAGCTTCTTCGGGAGTCTTTGATAAGATGGCTCCATTCGCCGCGGCATCAATAATTTGCTTGGTCCCCGGTTGGAGACCATTGTAGAAGCTATGAACTAGCTCCCAATCTTCAATGCTATGGTGCGGGCACTGGTGCTGCAGATCTTTGAAACGCTCCCAAGCCTCATAGAGCGTCTCTTGGGGTCCTTGCTTGAAGGACATAAGAGCGCTCCGAATCTTTACCGTCTTGGAGGGCGTATAGAACTTGTCAATGAATGCACTCGCCAACTCGTCCCATGTGGTAAAGACTCCCTCAGCTTGCGTCCTCAACTAATAAAGTGCTTTGTCCTTTAATGTGAAGGGGAAGAGGTGCAGTCTGATGGCATCGATGGAGACCCCCGTCATCTGAAATGTGGCGCACTTCGAAAAAAATAGCTGGATGTGGTAGTGGGGATTTTCATGGGTGTTCCCATGAAATGGATCCTGCTGCATCAAAACCACTAGTCCAGTCTTCAGCTCAACGTTCTTGTCAGCCGCCAACTCCGGCATGGCAATGGACGAGGTAGTAGAAGAGGTCTTAGGCCGAAGCCTATCGCGAATAGAAATGATCCTCGCCATCCTTGCCGCTAATTGTTCCGTAGTTTCCGGGTTGGTCATAAACCTCTCTTCCGGATCTTGTCTTCTCTCCGCTCTGATTCTCCGTGCAGTACGCTCAATCTTGGGATCAAATAATATAGCTTCAGGGTCCGCCGTTGATCTCGTGTTCATGCACGGGAAAACAAAGTTTCAAAGAAGTGATTAGCACAATGGAAGGGTTAGATAAATAATAATGAAATAAAAACAAAAAGAAAGAAATAGCTAGGGTGGTAAGATCAAACGCAATCGCTTCCCCGGCAACGGCGTCAAAAACTTGATCGCTCCGGAATGTAACCCAAAAGTGCGACCATGTAGTTTTACCGCAAGCGCACGGTGTAGCGGCGAGTGGGTTATCGAACACAGGGAGGACGAATGAAAGTGCTTGCTCCGAATAACCTGGCTATTAAGAACGGAAAAGAGAGAATTTGCCTTTGGCGATCCTGTCACAATCGTCAGACAAAGTACGAAGATATCAAATCAAATAAAGACACCTAGGGAATGGGGAATTCCCGCCACTCACCGTACTTTGTCAATGTGGTTCATTGGTATCAAAATTGCTAGAATAAAATTACGGATGAACTAGTTGCAACTGAATGTAAAACCTAGCTCACGCTCTCGCGCTGTTGCCGGTCTATAGCTATCCTAGGTTCGGGTCCAATCTCTTGCAAACCCTAGCCTAGGCAAGCTAGCATTAGGATCAACATCATCGTTCAATCGCGCCCCGAGCCCACTCTCGTGTAAACTCGGGCCACGACCTAGGTTGGGATAGTTCCTACCCGTGCAATCTCTTGCAAACGGGTATCGGCACGGAATTGCAACCGAGAACCCTAGTATCGGTCCAATCTCTTGCAAACCGATACTACGGAAATTTGATTCCAACCCAATTCGGATTTCTAGGGTTTCTTATCGAATTGGGATCCAATCTCTTACAAATCCCAATTGATATGAATACCTAGCTATCCGTAGTAAATCGATCCCAAACTAACCCTAATAGGAAATTCTAGCAAAATTCCTACCAATTCATCACAAATCTGAAATTGGGCTCGTAGGGTTCATCCCCACGCCCCAAGAAGTGAAGACTACTCACAATTCATAGCACAAATACAAGAATAATCAATGAAATTAACAAGAGAATTCATCACAATATTGAGATAAGCAATAAAAATAGTATTTTTAGAGGGGAGAGACACAAACCAATGGAGTTCTTCCAATAATCCAACAAAAATCCACTTTTGTCTCCTCTCCAATCACAAGAATAAAAGCTAAAAAGTTAATCTAAAAGGCTGCAAAAATTAAAGAGAAAAGGCTCCCCAACCTAGGGTAAAAACAGGGGTTAAATACCCCCCAAAATCGTCCAAAAAACTGTGACCAAAATGC
>JAULAV010005958.1:0-27466 GCA_030789695.1 Scilla litardierei
AGGGACACATTCACGTGCTATAGCCCCCTCCTATACTTTCTATATAATAATATTAAACCCTATTCTAAAACATAAGCCCTTGCCCAAATATTTTGTTGGCCTAGGCTTAGAGCCCAACTAACCCTTCACGGGTTGCTATCTATTCCCAACTCAGCCTAGTACTATATATTAGACCAAACCCTAGTGTTATAGGGCTATTTTTTTGTAGCAGCCGCCATCTAAAGATTTTGAAACCCCCGACTCCTGCATCTCTCCCCCTCTTCCCTCGCGTCTCTCTCTCCCTCCCACCGAATTCCGACCCACGACCGCCGGCAAACCCCTACTCACCGCCGCCCCGATCGTCTCCTGATCCGCACCGCCGGTAGCTCTCCGTCACCGACCACCGGCGGCCTCCTCCGTCGCACGAACGGCAGCACAGCCGCATCGGCTTCTGCAGCTGTTCTCCGGCGTCGTCCCGCCGCCTGAGAGACTCCAACATCTCCTCCGGCCGCCCGCGCAACGTCGACGTCACCCTGCACCGGCCGTCGACCCACCGGAGACCCCCCTTGGCCGCCTGAACAGCCCCCGTCTTCGCCCTATTCTCCGCCGGCGCGCGTGGCAGCGAAGCTCCAGCAGCTGCAGCGAGCAACAGCGCCGAGCGCGGCTGCGGCACCGCCCGTTGCCGCCGACTGAGGCCGACCACCACCCAGCGACTCCCTGCGACGGCCTCTGCCTCCCCAACGGCGCCTTCCTCTTCGACCACCCGCCTGCGCAACCGACCCGCTCCGACCACCACTTCCGACTATCTCGCCATGAGTGCACCTCCGGTGATCCTTGAAGCCGCCGCCCACTTCAACCTGAGATTCACGAAGAGAATAGCTCGTAAGTTTTCTTTTGCATAGTTTGTTATAATATTAGTTTGTGTTAATGTGTATTAGTTTAGTAAATAAACAGCAAGTTGGTTAGATATATAATATTATATATATGAGTTACCTGATATATTTACATATCATACAAGAGGTTGGTGAGATTTATGCTAATTATTATAATATTAGTTTTATAAGATAGTCACTTAACTTTGTATTGATTCAGTATGATATGCATGGGTTATTCTCAGTACATTACACTATATGGTTACCTTGTAATTAGTAGATTATACTAATAACGGTTAGTGCAATAACAATAATGCCAATACATAACTAGCGTCATGACAGAAGATAATAATATATATTAGTCGTACTTTTATCTGGTAGTTTGCAGACTAAATACTTAGGGTTATGAAAGTTAGGGTAAATAATATTAATTAAATTCCTTGGCTTGATATTTTTATATCCACGATGCAGATAAATTAAGTATGCCTCATTGCTATCGTCTGGACCCCGACGATCTCCTCTTTGTTGCGCTACTCGCAGTCGAGGAACCGGAGCGGAGGCGACGCGATCCGTTGCCATTTCCAGATCCGACGCCGATTCCCGCGTGTTCGTCAACCAGGTTGGTCTCCCTAACTCGTAGAGCCACACGTAGAGTAATGTAAAACCTAATCTAAAATCTGTCAACGTGAACTAAATTTACTTTCTGCGCTTGTAAAACGCTGCTCACTGTAGAAATCGACCATCGGACGACTTTTCTGTGCATATAGGGTAGTGGTCGATCTAGGTTGAACGAAACACCAAATTGTGACTTTGACAATTAGGGTAGTCCCGACAACCTAGAAATAAACCATAATAGGATTTGGTGAAATTGAGACCTGACACCGTCGCCGTGGCGATATTTCAGACGGACTACCGCGGACGAGACGCCTGGACGAGACGCCCCGGACGGACGACACACTCGCCACCGCAGGCAAGTGTACCCACCTGCGTTTTTGACTGTGCTTTGGTCTTAGATTGCTAGAACTGTTAGACTGTGAATGTATAGAACCGGACGTGAAATGATAGCGTCCGGGACGCCCTTGACGACTTAGACTTGACGACGAAGTCTAAGCTCGACAAACAACAACTCTTGACACCGTAGGGCTATCTTGTGTGTGCGTGCGTGTGGACACCCTAGAATAACAATTCCTTACACTTGTCGTGTCTTGTCCCAGTTACACAAAAAGCCTACGGGCGTTTCAGGTGCTTCCCTTGCGGAAGTGATCTCTGTGTTACGAAAAAGCCTACGGGCGTTTCAGGCGCTTCCCTTGCGGAAGTGATCTCTGTGTTACGAAAAAGCCTACGGGCGTTTCAGGTGCTTCCCTTGCGGAAGTGATCACTGTGTTACGAAAAAGCCTACGGGCGTTTCAGGTGCTTCCCTTGCGGAAGTGATCTCTGTGTTACGAAAAAGCCTACGGGCGTTTCAGGTGCTTCCCTTGCGGAAGTGATCTCTGTGTTACGAAAAAGCCTACGGGCGTTTCAGGTGCTTCCCTTGCGGAAGTGATCTTTGTGTTACGAAAAATCCTACGGGCGTTTCAGGTGCTTCCCTTGCTGAAGTGATCTCTGTGTTACGAAAAATCCTACGGGCGTTTCAGGTGCTTTCCTTGCGAAAGTGATCTCCGTGATTCCTGTCCTGAGTTCTGGGGTTTGGGGTAGGGTTGAGCGTGCGCACGGTGAGAGGGTCTGATCCCCCTCGAACCGTAAGGCGTGAACCCTTCGTGTTTTACTAGTCCTGTCAGTCGTGTCGTGTTCTGTCTTGTCTTGTCTAGTTCCGTCTTGTCCTGACACCTTTAGGATAGTCCCGTAGTCGGTAGCACACGCTACGACTACTACTTGTCCCGTTTTACTTTCCTGCTACGTTACTTCATGTTGTGTTACCCTGTTATAACCACAGCATGCTAATCAACCAGTAAACTGTTGTGTAAGAGAACCTCAGCATGTTAATCAACCAGTAAACCGTTGTTTAAAGTTCGGTGCACTTGCAGTAAAGTCTAACCCTTGCTTGTAGACTTTACCTGACGTACAGTTCCTTTCTCTTGGGTGCTGTACGTCAGGTGCTCAGCCAGAGTTCGTGGACGAGGCAGACTCACTGGAGCATGAGGAGACGAGGATGTCGACCCAGAGTACGCGCCCGACGAGGACCAGACCTTGAGGTCTTCTTAGTCGTCACTTTCAGAGGTTATTACCTTTAGTTTGCTTTTAGATAGTTTGTTGCCACGCTTAGGCTCCTTTTTAGACTTTGTACCAGTTGGATATTATAAATCTATTTAATGAATGCAACTTCTTTTCTGTACTTTCTGTTGTTCGAACTTTATAAATACAAGAACCTGAAAATCTTTTAAATTGGTACCCCTACAGACGCTTATTGGGTCCGAGCTTCTCAGGTCCGGCCCGAGCGGGCCTTAGCCACGCTTCGCATCCGTCGTTTTGGGAAGCGGGGCGTGACAATATCTCCGCTGCATTTCCTTGTATCTGGTCCAGGCTTCATGCAGAGACTCGTGGATGGCCTGGGAGAAGGAGGAGATCTCACTCTTCAGCTTCATGGTCTTCCCCGGAGGAAAGAACTTCGTCAAAAAAGCGTTTGAAAGCTTCTCCCAGGTGTTGAATGTGTTCGGATCCTTCCCCCTAAGCCACAGCTTGGCCTTATCTCGCAGAGAGAAGGGGAATAGCTTCAGACGGATCGCCTCAGTTATGACACCGTTTATCCGGAAGGTGTCACATTTCTCCAAGAAGGAGTCCAAATGTTCAATGGTGCTCTCCATGGGTGCACCCGAAAATTGATCCTGCTGGATCCACGTCACCAAAGACGGTTTAAACTCGAAGCTTTGCGCCGTAATAGCAGGAGGACGGATGGCGGAGGTGGACTCGATGGATGGCATCGAGTACTCCAGCAGGGACTTGTGAGGTGGGGTGTCCGAGTGGTCTGGTTCTGAACTCTGATCTTCTCTTCCTTGCCTCCTTGTCGATCCTTCCAATCTCCCTCTTCTTCCACTCATCCTCCAGTGCTGTTAGCTCCCTGATATGGTCATGGGCAATGCTCCGACACACGTGCAAGTCCTTTAGGCTCATTTTTGCTCCCGATTGCTGCATATTTCCTGAAATCAAATGAAAACAAGAAACAGTAAAAAGTAACGAAATATCGTCGAATAATCATGAAAAGCACGATATAAGCAATTGAAATGGCATGCAAATAAGTAGAAAAAAGATGTAAAATATGAGCCGATCAAATTCCCCCAAGCTTACCACTTACTCGTCCTCGAGGAAGACGAATGCGAAGCTCGTCGGGAGGTAAAAATAAGAAAAAACAAAAATGAATACAAAGTGGAAGGGGTCGCTGGGTTATTCTCTCAGATCTCAAGCCATATGCTACACATCAAGATAACTCGAAAAATATGAATCACATGCTATAAAGATTTCATATCTTACTTAAACATGGTACTTGCAAGCTTTTAAGAACAACAAAAGGGACTCTCTGAATTCATGCAATCAACTCATATTCACATCATGCAATTCATAGAATTTAGTATGCAGATCATTGGTGATGCACTTTTCAATCAAACGTTATAAATGAAGCATACAAGGATCACACCAAGCATGTAATGGAGAATGGAATAAATCATAGCATTCACATATTTATATCGAATCATAAGAAATCTCCATAACTAAAGTATTATGTTAAGTTTCAGCATTATCAAACTTCTCCATTCGTGCATCTCTCCACTCTAATGGCGTACTCACTTTTTTGGTCAAATGAATTCACCCTCCAAGCTTAGCTTGAGGCATCACATCTAAAGGAAAAGGATAGGGGAAAATGGAATTTTTGCCTTGTTTTTCCCAAGTATTTTTGTGGCTCCAATAATGAGATAGAGAAATATTTTTGTTTTTCTTTTTTGTTCTTATTTTTCTTTCTGGATTTTTGTAGGAGCTATATGATATGTATTTTTGGTTTGTGTCTCCTTTTTTCCTTTTTGAACTTTTTGGAGCTAACTTTTTTTTACAATGGATTTTTGGAAATATGATGCGGTATATGTAGCTGCAAGGCATGAACTCAAGTGACATTTAGAGAATAAAAAGATATATGTGGAGAAGGAAATGATGTAACACTCGGTTTCTTCATAGGATGTACACAAACGGTTCAATACGATAATACCTCAACTAAAGCTCATATGTAATCATGGATATTCTTAATCATCTCAACAAAAAGTGAAGTCAAGTGGTAAAGCATACAATCATATCAGGCATGCAACAAAAGGCGAGTAAGACAATAATACAGATGCTTCAGATATATAAATGATACGTGAATCTTGGTGCATTTCCAACAAAAGCATACTAAACATTAATCCATACATTCAGTTTCAATTAATATCATGCATTCATATAGAGGGATCATCAAAAGAATATATAAGAAAGCATATGGATAGAAGGATACTGAAATACTCCAAATAGCATGGTAAGAGTAGTTAGCATCGTGATGGTTATTAAAGCAATAAGAGATATCATCATAAGGAACCTATCTAGCAAAAGGAGGAAAAGAAAATAAAGAAATAAAAATAAAAGAGAGGAAAGAAAAGAAAAAAAAGCACACAATATGATGCATGCACACATATAAAAGGAAAATAAGATGGAAAAATAAAAAAGATGATGCAAAAATTTTGAAAATTTTTAAAAACCCTAAAAATAGAGTAAAAGTGTAACTAGATGGCATGGAAATGCACTCCCCCAAGTTTAAAGTTTACATTGTCCTCAATGTGACCATAATGAAAGAATATGAGGGACAACGATAAATATGAGGGGAATGAAAAATGATGAAATGAATGACATGAAATCCTAATGCAACTACATGCACATATAATGATGCATGAGAGCGCTTTTCCCAAGCTTATACCAAACAATCCTATTCAAATTACTCGACCAAAAATGTCACGGCTTTGCTAAGCGAGATCGAGTCCAATGAATAAGAATGTGAGTATTCACTTGAAAGAGATGCTCGATGGGTGGTGAGCAAAAAGGATGTGACACATCAAAATGTGAAGAGTGCAATTAATATAGCATATAAAGGGTAGGGTGTAAATGATTATTGTTGTCGTCATATGAGGTAATATTTATTCTGAACAAACTAATCAAGCAAATCTATACAGTCCTCTCGCTATCGAGAGGATTCATATTTATTGAAAGCATGAAATACTACACTACTGGATTGATGTCACCTACAGTAATAGGCGGATCCAGTATCTTTGTCGGTGTAGACAACTGCTCCAACTGCTCCTTCCGTGGCTCTGCCAGGTGCATGTGTCCACGAACACCAACGACCTCCAGTAATGCATCCTCCAGCATTTCCACAACGACTCCACATGTACCCTGTGGTGAATAGGATGCATCAGTTCGCTGCAAAAATTTCACCCTCATACTAAAAGTATTCCAAAGAGGATCGTCTATAGAAATATATGAAATAAATAGTGGTGGACTATACTTCCCTGGAAATAATTCAATATCCTCTTGTGCTTTGACATCTATCTCCATGGTGCCCTCTCTCATCTACTCAGGTAACTCCGGATTATAGGTGTGGACCTCCTCAGCAGGTTCGTCAAGCTGTGACATGTCCAAGCATATCTCCGGTCCATAATCGTATGTATGCTGCAAAAGGTATGACTTGTTAAAAATATCTGAATCAAAATAAATATAAAATGGAATACAAGAGTCAGAAATGGAATGTGTAAAAATATCTCCCTGAGTGGGAGTAGTAAGCTCGGGTGAATGCTCCTCAGGTGGATGTTCAGCCTCAGTGGAAGGTAGAGGTGGCTGCAGAAGCTCAATTGCAGGTGGGAAAGACTCTGGATCTATCTGAATGAAGATATCCCCTTCCAAAAGTGCTGCCTCCTCAATGGTATGCTCTGGCTCCGCATGTGAGGCCTCCTCATCAATATACTCTGGCTCGACATGGTGCTCTTTTGCTTTCTTATCAACTATCAGTGTAGGCTCTCTCTGGAATGGTGATGCTGGCTGCTCATGTGTGTCAACTTGTAGGGATGTATCATGTGGAGGAGAAGGCCCGTGAGCAATCCAAAAATATAGTTTATCCCCCTCAAGACTGACATGGATGTCTTCCTCAATTGTTCCTGCAGCTGAAACATGGTTCATAACAAAATCTGCAAATCGTAGCTCAAATGCATCACCAACTGTAATGCTATCTGAACCGGTGACCCTCATCGACTCCAAGAAGCCCTCCAATAAGTTCTGAAATGTCATCCTCTGGCAACACATATGACTCAATTTTTGCTTCCTCCATTGCCTCTTCATCTATCCACTCTTCATATGCAATAGCTGTATCGCAGGATGGGGGATCGATGACGGCACATTCTGGCTCTGGTAATATAACTGGCGATACTTCTTCCCCATAAGATGAAGAAGCCGAACTGATATCTTTGGAAATCCTGGCAACCTTAAGCATGAGCGCACTCATTTCAAGGTCCCTTTTCACCCATTCTAATTGAAGGTTGCTCTCTTCAATCCTGGTTAGCATTTCAACCTGGTGTGCCAGAATCCCATCAAGAAAGTATTCTCCCGTCTGCGCACTCTGATCAAAATCTGTGGTCCACATAATATCACACATAACACCTGATCAACAAAGATAAATACCTGAAGAAAAATATCAGTGGAACAAAAGAATATAGAAATGATAATAATGGTGGCGGGGAGAAAATTTCTTTCTGTTAATACTAATTTTTTTCGTAGTCTAATCAACCTAATTGTGACAACTTGGCACCCAACGTGAAACACCTCCCCGGCAACGATGCCAAAAACTTGATCGCGTCGGGATGTACTTCCAAAATAATGTAGTTTTACTGCAAGCACACGGTCTAGTGGCGAGCGGGTATCGTATCCACAAGGAGGTGGTGTTGGCTCCAATCTATCTTTGCTTGGCTCGACTACTAAGGTTTATTGGTGGAGATGGCTATGGTATGATGTAATGGAAATGGTGATGGATGTCGGTGTTAATGATAAAAAAGATGATAAAGAAGTCGGTTGTGTATTCAATCAATAAAAATGTCTATGGCTCAGGAATTCCCATTACGGATTTTCAAGTAATCAATGTGAGTTATGAATTACCATGCAATTAAACTTGGTATTAAGATGAACTTGTCGCAACTCAATGGAGAACAGACTCACGCTGTCGCGCTATTGCAGGTCTTTAGCAATCTAAATTAGAGCTTCACTGTCGCGCAAGCCTAATCTAAACCATTAGCATTAAGATCGACAATTATGTCCAATCCCAACTCAAGCTCATTGTCGCACAACTGGAGTTTAGATCTAGATCATGATAGTTCGTATTTGTTCACCGTCGTGCAACGAATATGAGGATAGTAGAACAATAAAAATGCTAGCTTTGGTCACTGTCGCACACCAAATCTAGGAAATTCTGATTGTAATCCTAAATCGAATATCTAGGGCTTTCCTTGGATCAAGATCCTCTGTCGAGCTCCTAAGATCCAAGAGAAATCCCTATTTATCCATAATAAATTAATTACAATCTAACCCTTTAACAAGTTTAGCAACATGGGTTTTTAACAGATTTCACATATCAAACCCTAGATCCTTAGGGTTCATCCCTTTCCCTAGAACAAAGGTCAACCAAGCAATAATGATATAGAAATCAATAAAAGATATTGCATGCATGTAAAGATATATCAAATCAAAGATTCAAATAACAATAACAAAGATAGTTAGCTTTCATGAAGAATTCCAATCCAAATACAAGCTTTTAGATCCAAAAGGGGGCCTATGGCATGGCCTAACCTCTTACAAAGTCTCCAAGAAAATAATAGGAACTCCCCTCTAATGACGACTACAAATCATATATATAGTCCACTCAAAACCCTAGGAAATAACCCAAGAAATCCTCTGAAATTTGTGCCCAAAGTTAGCTCTGGCCGCAACTTAAGTTCTGGGCCAGCACCTGCTCGGCCGAGTGAGATTCTCACTCTGGCCGAGTGGCGATTCCAGCACTGCAGTGTCAACTTACAGAAATTTCCTAGATTTCATCAGACCTCCGATTGGCACGTTCTTGGCGTCGTTGGAACTGTCAAGAAGTCTACTATCTATAAAAAATATGAGAAAAATAATTTTCCTGCTGAAATGATAGCAGAACTCAAAAGAGTGAGAGGCTATCTGAAAATCTGGGCGCTCAAGCCATTCGGCCGAGTAGGATTTCTCACTCGGGCGAGTGGGCTTCCTACTCGGCCAAGTAGGATCCACTACGGAGCTTCAAAAAGTCAGAGAGTTGGCTTCAATTTTCTTCAGAATTTCTGACTCCACTCGGGCGAGTGGAGTTCTTACTCGGTCGAGTGGAAATTTCCATTCGGCCGAGTACATTTTGGCACTCAGGCTTGGTAGATGTCAGTGTATCAGTATTACTCGGCCGAGTACGCTTCTTTACTCGGGCGAGTGGGTTGCGTTACTCGGCCGAGTGGCTTATTTCTGAACTCTGGTCTTCTCTTCATCACCTCCTCATTGATCCTTCCGATCTCCTTCTTCTTCCACTCATCCTCTAGTGCCGTTAGCTCCCTAATATGGTTATGGGCAATGCTCCGATACATGTGCAAGTCCTTTAGGCTCATTTTTGCTCCCGATTGCTCCATATTTCCTGAAATCAGACGAAAACAAGAAATAGTAAAAAGTAACGAAATATCGTCGAATAATCATGAAAAACACGGTATAAGCAATCGAAATGGCATGAAAATATGCAGAAAAAAGGTGTTAAATATGAGCCGATCAGCCGTGTAGCAAGCATAAGAATATTCTCTTTCTATATTGGAGGATGAGTCTTTAGAGGTGGATTCCTCAAGCTCCTTTACCATGTGCCATAGTTGATGCGCCGTAGTAGCTCCTGACACAAGACTAATAATTTTGTTACTCAAAAAACTTTGAATATATCCAATTACATCTCCATCTTTCATTTCCTTTTCTTCTTCCTCTTTTATCCATAGTGACTCGGGTGTGGTAGATGGGTGATATGTCTTCTCCACAAATCTCCACAAGTTAATGTCTTTGGATTGACTGTAGACTTTCATCCTTCTTTTCAAACCGTCATAATTTGAGCCATCGAATATTTGTGGAAGTTGTCATCTTGTTAACGTCATATTGTAACCTCGCTCTGATACCAAGTGTTAGATCCTGTGGATGGCAAACAACACTAGAAGTGGGGGTTGAATAGTGTTGTAAAAAAAACTTTTCACAAATGAATACCCCAAAAATAACTTCCCGTCCAATGTTGTCGATGGAACCAAGTAGAGTGATATATGTTTGGTCCTTAATCAACACAATTTATCTCCAAATAAAGATAAGATAGTATATAAACAATAATGATCAAAAGAGTAATGATAATAGAATAGATCTCACAGAAGAATGAAATATAAAATTGCAATAATATAGTTAAGCAGCGGAATGTAAATGCAAGTAAATAAATAACAATTGCAAGCACACAGATTTTTATCCTGGTTTCTCATAACCTAGGTACGTCCAGTCCCTGAAACTCTTGTCGGGCTTTAATCCACTATTATCGGTAAATAGTATAACCCACCTCCCGCCAAGTTGATTTACAACTACCTTGCCTACAACAAGGATTTTCCCTTGGCTCACAAGCCGAGGACTTTTCCTTCCTCACAATCCGAGGACTTTCACAAACTCCTTGCCTACAACAAGGATTTTCAACACCCTTATCTCCAAGGGACTCAAAGTAAGATCAAATCCAATACACCACAATGAATTAGTGAAGATTGGATTTTACACCCAATAATTCTATACCCAAGTAAGAATATTGCAATTAGTGCTCTAAGTGGCTTATAGAAAATTCTCCTTTGATCACACAAAGAATATTGAATTAATCCGTTGTGATCAAGAAGAGATGCTTTCAAAAATCCTTTAAGGGAATTTAAAATCAAAGTAAAGGATTTTGAAAGACCAATAAACAATAGCAAAAAATTATTGATCTTAAAGAGATTTAGAAATGAAGACAAAAGATCAGCGATTTTGAAAACTGCTTGGCTACGAACACTTTTGAGATCGATGAGAACGTTGATAAATTTTTGAGAGAGTATTAGCTTTAGCTCAAGAATGAAAAATTGGTGAGGAAAAAGATCTTAAGGCTTCTCTATTTATAGATCCAAAAGAGAATTCAAAAATTTTCAAATGAAGTTTGACTTTAGCCCAAAAATGAAGGTAAGAATAAATGGGAGAGGAAATCAAGGAATTCTAGTCGAGCACAGCTAGTAGTCGACTCCCAGAGGAGGTAGTCGAATCCCAGAGAGTTTTCAGGAAAAACTTTGTTACACTGGTAGTCGACTTCCAAAGTAAAAATTTCAGGGAGAAGGCAGAAATCAGGGTAGTGAACTACTGGGTGTTTGTAGTGGACTACAAGTTAAAAACTTAGTTTCGATGGAAAATATGCTCTCAAATAAGTTTAAAACAAGTTTTAAAAACTTTTTAGAAAATCATTTTGTGTGTGTGCAAATTCTTCTTGGCTTTGACATCGTCCTAAGAAAATGAAAAGCAACTCACACATTAGACACTATGAAGAACTTGAAGCATAGTTGAGCTTGATCTTGTTGCATGGGCTTCACTTGAATTTGATCTCCTCTTTAGCTTGAGCTTGAGCACATTCTTTGAGCTTCTTCTTTGAGCTCTTCTTGAGCTTGAACTGGATCTTTAGAATATAGACTTGAATTGCGAGCAAAATTTATCTTCATCTTTTAAGAGTGTGGTTGAAGTTCTTCTTCTCGGAGTATGCTGTGAGCTTCACTTAGCTTATTTGCACAACCTACACATCTTAAATAATATGATTAGTACATTAACAACGTTTGATGTGATCATCATCAAAACCGCTTTGGGGTGGGACTAGATTTCCCAACACCTTTGAACTCGAAGAACCAAACCATCCTTGTCATATTGCTTGTGGCGATCTCTCTCTTTGGGATTGACACTGTGACATTATGCTTCATCATCGATTGAATTGATACTAAACATATGTCTCCCGAAGTACCCAAAGTAGATCCATGGCCGCACTCCATAATAATCGCCCGAGTTGTGTGACGACCCGCTTCCCAAAAATACGGAGGCGAAGCGTGACTAAGGTCTGCTTAGGCCGGAGCTGTGAAGCTCGGACCCAATAAGCGTCTGTAGGGGTACCATTTTAAAGTTTTCAGGTTCTTGCATTTATAAAGTTCGAAACAACAGAAGAACAGAAGGAAAGTTGCATTCATTGATATAATTAATATCCAGCGAGTACAAAGTCTAAGAGAGGAAAGCCTAAGCATGGCTACAAATTATCGAAAGAGCAACTAAAGTAGTAACCTCTGAAAGTGGCGACCGAAAAGTCCCCAAGGTCTGGTCCTCGTCAGCATGTACTCTCTGTTGACGTCCTGAACTCCACGTACTCCAGTAAGTCTGCCTCGTCCACTAACTCTGGCTGAACACCTGACGTACAGTACCCAAGAGAAAAGAAACTGTACGTCAGGTAAATTCTACAAGAAGGGTTAGACTCTACTGCAAGTGCACCAACTTTTAAACAATGGTTTACTGGTTGATTATCATGCTGTGGTTATAACAGACGGTTTACTGGTTGTTTAGCATGCTGAGGTTATAACAGGATGACAACAGAAAGTAACGCAGCAGGGAAGTAAAATGCGACAAGTAGTAGTCGTAGCGTGCGCTACCAACTACAGAACTAACCTACAGGTGTCAAGACAAGTTGGGACGTGACGGGACAAGACAAGACCAGACAAGACAAGTGAGACACAAAAGGGTTCACGCCTTACGATTCGAGGGGGATCAGACCCTCTTGCCGTGCGCACGCTCAACCCAACCCCAAACCCCAAGTTTGACAAGACAAGACAAGCACGACAAGGGATCACTTGTGCTAGCTTGGCGAGTGCCCTATTGCCCTCTGGGCTGTGTATCACGACAAGGGATCACTCGCTCTAGCTTGGCGAGTGCCCTATTGCCCTCTGGGCTGTGTATCAGTATAGGGGATCACCCACTCACTGGTGAGTGCCCTATTTCCCGCAGGCTGTGTATCAGTACAAGGGATCACCCACTCACTGGTGAGTGCCCTATTGCCCGCAGGCTGTGTATCAGTACAAGGGATCACCCACTCACTGGTGAGTGCCCTATTGCCCACAGGTTGTGCAAGATGGGACGTGACGTGACAAGACGGGAGGGGTTATTCTAGGGTGTCCACACACACGCACACACAAGATAGCCCTACGATGTCAAAAGTTGTTGTTGTCAGGCTCAGACTTCGTCGTCAAGTCTGAGCTGTCAGGGGTCGTCCCGGACGCTATCAATTCACGTCCGGTTCTCTTTGTTCACAGTTATCAGTTCTAACCAACTAAGGCCTAAGCACGGCCAAAAGTGCAAGTGGGATACACTTGCCTGCGATGGCAAGTGTGTCGTCCTCCGGAAGCGTCTCGTCCAAGCGTCTCGTCCGCGGAAGTCCGTCTGCAATAGTGCCACGTCGACGGTGTCTGGTCACGTTTTTCAATAAATCCTATTTAGGTTCGTTTCTAGGTTATCAGGACTATCATATTAGTCAGAATTCACATTTTTGATGTTCAGCCCTATTCGACAATTCTATCCTATGTGCACAGTCAAAAAGTCCATTCGTCGATTTTCTACATTTGCACAACGTTTTACTGATGCGAAAAATTAAATTTAATTGTAATTGTCCAGTTTTAGTTAGGTTTTCGGTTTCGCTACAGTGTGGGTTGTGCTACGAGTTAGGGGGACCAACCTGGTGTGAGGAACACGCATTTAATCTGGCGTCGGGTCTGAAAACGATGGCGGTGCTCGTGTCCCCGACTGCGGGTAGCGCAGTGGAGGTGTCTCAGAATCGCCTCAGGATTGTGACGGCTATGGGTACGGTGTCGAGATTGCTTCGGTTGCGGGTAGCGCAACGAAACATCTCAGGCAACGGTAACGGTAACGGATCACGATGCCGAAAGATCGTGAGCCCTGCGGTGTCTACGTTGTCTCGACTACGGGTAGCGTAGTGAGACTTGTCCGGGCAGCGGACGTAACGTGGACAGCGAGTATGATTTGTCCAACAGTGAAACAACGAGCTAGCGTCGCGGGGGTCTCGTGCAGCGGCTGTCCGCGGCACATCGGCGATGGGGATCTGCAGTGGCGGAGCGCTGCGTGGGTTCTGTGGAGCGAGGGCACGACTCACGGCGACAAGAGGGGCCGTGAAGCGAGGCGGCGGCGGCGCAACGAGGAATTCTGTGTAGGCGAGCGGCGGAAGGCCGTGAGGGGGAAAAGCGAAGCAAGCGGTGGCGGAGTGTGCGACGTGCAGCTGCAGCGCCCTGTGCGGGGAGGGCTATGGAGGATCTCTGGTGGCCGGCTGAGCGGGCTGCGGTGATCGGGAGTTCACAGTCGGGGGTCGGGGTCGCGGTGTGCAGCGGATCACAGCGGCGGCCTCGGGCTCGGAGATTTTTTTCCGGCGTCGAAGTCGGAGCAACCGCCGGCGGTCGGAAGTCGAGGTGCGGCGGCGCTCGGAAATCGAGTAGCTAAGGGGATGGGATGGGAGATCTCATAGGTGCTGGAGCTTCTCCAGGTGGTCGGCGGGCGGGGAAGCCGGGAGGGCGAAGGCGGCTGCGATTTGCAACGGAATCGTGAGGGGGGGCCGACGTGGACAGGATCGCGGATCGCGGCGGAATCCATTCGGTAGGCGGTGCGGGGAGAACCAGGCGGTGGATCGGTATTGGGAGGGGCCGCGTCGGGGGCATGCGCGAGGGCGGCCGGAGACGTGTGATGGCGGCGGCGGAGAGGGGAAAAGGCCTCGCCGTGGAGGGGGAGATCGGAGAGAGGGAAAAAAATTGGGGATTTGTTGTAGGGGGGCCGGCGGCTGCGATTTGGGTTAGGGTTAGATTATGGTTAGGGTTAGATTATATAATAATAATAAGGGTTGATAAATAACTATAGGATTAAGGTTAAAAGGGGGGATATTGGGTTAAGGGGGTGTACAATTTGGGGTAAGTCTAGGGATAAATAGGAAACAGTTTAGGAAGGATTTTTAAAAAGATTTAAATAAGATATTTAGCCAGATTTGGCTAACAATTCAAATTTCGAATCTGATTTGGGTAGATCGACAGTCGAGTTTATTCCGGGTGATATATCGCAATCCGTGCGTCAAAAAAATAATCCGAAAATACCGGGGCGATCATGGCGACGAGGTGCACAGATCTACGGAGCCCGATCGTTCATAATGCCTACCAAGAATTTACGTAAAATTGGAAATGGTGTTTTGAGTCAAATGACTGACGTGCGTTTATATTTCATATATTTATGCGCATTTTCTTCCGTGTTTTTCCGTATTTACCGCCGTCTTTTATTTGTTTTCTCGTGTTTTCTTGTATTTTCTTGTTTTCTTTCACTTTTCCGTATTTTCCGTGTTTTGCAGGAGTTTGCTGGCATTTGGGGCGTAAAACGATGATATCATGTGTCCCCGGAGCAACGGGAGGAGTCACGCGTGATCCAGGGGGTCAAACGACGAAGATTGCATCTTTCAGCCCCTCACCCGGTCGGTTGGTTATCTCCAACCGATCGGGTGATGCACGCATGCACCACCCGGGCACAGCTTGGAGCTCACGAGAAGTCACCCGGTCGGTTCAGTGACCGGGTCAAAAGCTCAAAGTCTCTGAAAATTCGAAGCTGATTTCCAACTGATCGGGTGACCTTCACCCGATCGGTTCACCTGTAGCTGAATTTCAACAGCCAAGACTCGAAGCTCCAACCGGTCTCCTCACCCGTTCCGTCCTAAGATCCAACCGGTCGGCACCAAGATCCAACCGATCGCACCAAGTTCCAACCGACCGGTTCATACTGACCGGGTGAAACCCCCGCATTGCGCTGTGATTTTGTGAAGCGGCTCACCCGACCGGTTGACTTGTCAACCGATCGGGTGATGTCGTTTTCTATAAATAGAACCCTAGGTTTCCCAGATTCGGGAGTTGGTTATTTTTTACTGTTTTCTTCATTTTGTGACGGTTGTAATTTCCCTGTTTTTGTAAGTTTTCGGATCTTTGTAAAACTTTAGTATTATCTTAATTGCTTTACTACCTTCGCATTCCTATCGTCTGATTATGATTTTAACGGTTCATTTTCGTTTAGATCGCTTTTTAATGAATACTTGTGAGTAGTTCCCAAATCTGGGATTTTGGCGGAAACCCCTTCGGGGGCTCTTCCCGATGCGTCCATAGGGTTAGGAAATCGATAGGGATTATGAATCTAACGGTTACGCGGGGTGTTTTATTGTCATCGGCGGGAAAAAGACCACTTTTGACCGTTGGGCCAAGGGGGAATAAACTTGGCGGTTGACTCCCTAGCCATAGCTCACGCCCTTAGCGTAGACGCCGAATTCTAGCGCGCGAGAGCGGCAGGATGAGACGTTGGGAGTTATCGTTGCGAGCTTAGTGCTCCCGGAGTCGATCAATGTTAATGGACAAGGGAGTTCCCACTGATCGAACCCGGGAAGTCCGGTGTATCATCCTGGGCACCGACCGGAATATCGGGCCCATGGGATGCCGGTACCACTTTTAGAGGCAACGTCTCACCATTAGACCCTAATTCTGATCGCCATCCTACCCGTAGGCCGTATCGGCGAGAGTCGCTCCTTGGGGTGGAAACCAAAGTCCCGGGTTTTATTTTCATATTGTTTATACCTTGCATTCCTTTACCGTGACAACCCATCATCTGATCTGGGCTAGCTCACCCACGGGGTGATTTTGGTCCTCTTTGACACAAGCACAACCTAGCCTCCCTGTGTTCGACCCCCAAGCCATACTACAACACCGTGCGCTTGCGGTTACAAATATCTAAACCCTCACGCGGGTCCCCCGGCCATTTGCGGCTCGCAAACCGGGGGCACGTCAAGTTTATGGCGCCGTTGCCGGGGAGGCAACATGCTTGTTATTTTACGATCTCATGAACCCTAGTTTCTAGCTCTTATCCCTACCCGCGATAATTTTCGAATTCTTCCTTTTTCTTTTTATTTTCTTATTTTTATTTTTATTTTTATTTCTTATCTTATCTGTTTCTTTCCCACATGTTGCTTCACGGGTGTTTGTTGCTTTTCATGCGCAGGAGTTTGAGAAGTCTCGACGACTTGATCCCCGTTGATCCAGAGATAAACGCCACCCTTAGGCGTTTGGCCGTCGAGAAGTGAAGAAGAGAGGATCCGGAAGCCATGGGGGAGAACACCCCACCTCACAAGTCCCTGCTGCAGTACTCAATGCCTTCCATCGATTCCACCTCCGCCATCCGTCATCCAGCTATTACGGCCCAAATCTTCGAGCTTAAGCCATCTTTGGTGACGTGGATCCAGCAGGATCAGTTTTCGGGTGCACCCATGGAGAGCCCGATCGAGCATCTAGACTCCTTCTTGGAGAAATGTGACACCTTCCGGATTAACGGTGTCACAACTGAGGCGATCAGACTGAAGCTGTTCCCATTCTCCTTGCGAGATAAGGCCAAGCTGTGGCTTAGGGGGAAGGACCCCAACACATTCAACACCTGGGAGAAGCTCTCCAATGCTTTTCTGACGAAGTTCTTTCCTCCGGGAAGACCATGAAGCTGAGGAGTGAGATCTCCTCCTTCTCCCAGGCCAGCCATGAGTCCTTGCATGAGGCTTGGACAAGATACAAGGAGATGCAGAGAAGATGTCCCCACCATGAGCTTCCCAAGTGGCAGATCATAAATCTGTTTTATAATGGGTTGAGGGACGATCTGAAATCTTCCATGGACGCCGCGGCTGGATGGTCCTTCATGTCAAGAAGCGAAGAAGATGCCGGACAAATTTTGGAAAATATGGCATCCAACAATGAACGATGGTGCGACGAGAGAGCCACACCAAGATCTGGGGGCATCCATAGAGTCGAAGACGTCGACAAATTGTCAAGCAAGTTTGACTTGTTGTCAACCCAGATCTCCGCATTGATGGTAGGCACCGGTGGCGCCGGTTCACAACAGATTGTTGCGGTAGAATCCGATGTTTTTGGAGAGTTCGACGGTGGTGACATCTCACCACCATTGGATCAGGCGAGCGCATTGTTTTACAATCCTATGGGGAATGCGCCATTTCCACCATGAACCAACTCAAACCCGGCCTACTCTCCCAACAACCAGAATCATCCGAACCTTAGTTACCGGGCGCCTTACCAATAGACGGCTCAGCAACATCAGCAGACTTATCAGCCGGCTAGGCCCCAGCAGCAGTTCCAGCAGCAGCAATTTCAACAGCAACAACCACCACCACAGTATCAACAATATGCCCCTAGGAATCAGCAGCCCGCCCAGCAGCAATACGGCCAACAGAGGGCCATTTCTCCGGTTGAGTCCCTCTTGACTCAATACATAGCCAACCAGGAGAAAATCAATCTGAAGCCGGAGATGGGACAAAGAGTCCTCACTGATCAGGTAACCCAGCTGGGGTTGCAAGTGGCGAACCTTCAGAGACCGCAGAATTTATTACCGCCACAGCCTGAGGTGAATCCTAGGGGGTAAATCGGACCTTGGCGCTCACACATGAGCATGAGAACGTGTCCGCCATCGTCTTGAGGAGCGGGACACAAATTCCTACTAGAGCGCCGCCCAAAGAACCGGAAGCACCACTGGCTGTTGAGCGGCCGATTGAAAAGGTTAATGACGATGGTGCCCTGTCGCCTAAAATTGTGGCTCCGGAGGGAACCCCCGAAGAAGAGAAGAAGAAAGAAGAAGGGAATTTGAAGGTTTTCAGGCCTGTTGTGCCCTTTCCACAACGTTTGGCCCAAGCAAAAATCGACGAGAAGTATGGCAAATTTTTTGCCATGGTCAAGGATTTAAGCCTTCAAATCCCCTTCCTCTAGGCCATAGAGAAGATCCCCTCATATGCCAAATTTCTGAAAGACTTGGTGACACGGGGATCTAGAAAGGAAAAGGTCGTGTTAACGGCGGAGTGTAGCGCACTCATTCAGCGTGCAAACCCGCCCAAGCTCAAGGACCCCGGAAGTTTCTCCATCCCTTGCTCTATTGGGGAAGTGCTAATCCAAAGGGCGCTCGTCGATCTTGGTGCGAGCGTCAGTTTAATGCCCCTATCATTGTACAAGAGAATAGTGATGGGATACTTATAGCCCACCTGCATGACATTGCAACTTGCTGACCGTTCGGTCAAGTATCCGGTGGGAGTAGTGGACGACCTCCCCGTCGATGTGAAAGGGGTGCATGTACCAGTTGATTTTGTGGTGATGGACATGTCGGAAGACAAGCATACACCAATTATTCTTGGACGACCCTTTATGGCAACCGCCGGAGTATTGATAGACGTAAAGAATGGGAAGATCTCCCTCAATGTGGGCCAAGAAAGAGTCGAATTTGACTTAGGCTTGTCGATGAAGCATCCAAACCCCCCGGACGATCCTATTATCAATATGCTGGAGAATGAAGAAGATAGAGCTGTTGAAACAAATGCCTGGGAAGTGCTCTCGAGGAATCCCCCGATAGCTTGGGGGACCTTGGAGAGCAAGTTGGCTCCCCTAAGAATGAAGTGGCTAATGAGGCGGTCGCGCGACATGTGATCCCTCCCGGATTTCCTAAGTCTCCTCCCACGAGGAGAAAAGAAAAAGAACCCATGGACATCACCGGCAATGAGGTCCTGATCCTGAAAAAGATGGCGGTGGACGCCAATTTGAGGGAGAAGCCCCCGGATCCAGTGAACAAAGGGAGGGTAGTCGAGCAAATCTTTTTACAACCGCCGACTACACCAATAGCCACAACCTTTAGAGCTGAAGAGATGCCGGATTTTGGGCATCACCCGTACCGCCCACCATGAAAATCATCAACGGGCGTCGAGCTAAACGACGTTAAACAAAAGCGCTTCATGGGAGGCAACCCATGTTCTAAACTTTTGCTTCGTTTTTATGACTTTTTCTACTTTATTTTTATCTATTTTTATAAATAAATCCAGCGGCAACAACTTCCGTGAAGGAACTTAGGCGATTTTTGGTTTTTTGCAGAAAACAAGGCCTCAACCGATCGGGTGAGTTCTCACCCGATCGGTTGGGATGTATCAGCTTACGGCCATGTCTGTCACAAAATGAACCGACCGGGTGAAGAAAGAAGTGACCGGGTGAGCAAACCGAGTGACCTGGGGGAACTCTCGGAAAAATCTCAGAATTCGTCAACCGACCGGGTGACAAAATGCTAGACCAGGTGAGGGACCGGGTGAAAAACTCTTTGTTCTCGGGAAAATCTGTGGAGCGGCGAACCGATCGTTTGAGTTCTCAACCGATCGGGTCGCCTGTAGCGTTTTTTCAGCATCAATTTTCGACCTAATGTCAACCGATCAGGTGAAAACTCACCCGACCGGTTCGACTTAAAACCTATAAATAACCCCTGACTACCCGTTCACAAACCCTCGCCCGATCTCCTTAGCTCGCCGTCGTTTCGTCTTCCTCCAACCACCCGACCACCAAAATCCCTCTCCCAACACCTCAAATCCTCCATTAACCTCTCTCTCCAACTCCCCCTTGCATCTCACCGTCCATTTCTCTCTTTCCCTATCCTATTTCTCATTTCTTTAGCCCTAATTCCCAATACCAACCCCCACTTTCGAATTTTTTGCTGAAAAAAGAGTGCCGCGGCTCCACACTTCTCCCATTCACGGCATTGGGTCATCTACAAGCGGGGAACTCTAATTGATGCGGGGTAACTACGTTCCACCTCTCGAATTTCAATTTTTACCCTAATATTTGATTTGCTTGGTTTTCGTGTGTGTGCACTTTAATAGTATTTTGCACCCATTTGCATCATCCACACACACATGACACGGGAGAGAGATAAAGGAAAAGGTATCTTGCGTGAGGAGGAACCGTCTCGTAAGAGACATAAACAAACACATCCTCCTCACCGCACACGTGAGCTGACACTTGCCCCTCCCCCGCCTATCATTCCCCCTGTGGACCCCATGTTGGGCCTGCATGGATACATATTTAGGAACCAGGAGCAGAAAGACTTCTACCACAGACTTGACACTCGGGGGAATTTATCAACCAAGTTCGCCCACACCCAATCACTCGTCGAACTCGGTGTCTTCACCGAGGTCGAGACTCTTTTTGCTAACCTTGGCTGGTTAGGCTTCCTGAATGCCTCTGCGGTATCCTACCCGTCACTCACCCTAGAATTTCTTTCCTCCCTCGTTTGTGAGTCGGGGTCGACTGTCACATTCCGGGTGCGTAACCAAACTATACGCACCAACCTGGACACCATCAATCGTATATTTGGCTTCCCTATTCTAGGGAATGACGCCATCTGGCACTACGGATACCCCCGGAATTTGACATCGATAACTTCTGGTTCGCCCTCACCCTACTTGGTCGCTATCCCCGGGGTAAGGCCAAGGCCTCCTCCATCATCCATCCAATATTCCGTCTGGCCCATAGGATCATATCCTTCACATTTTTTCCGCGGGATGAGTCAGGCACCATGACTATCCCCGATCTTTTCATTCTTTGGGCCATGACTTTCGCTTTTATGCCTGACGATTATGGGATTAGCTTTAGAGCCCCGACTGTCCCTGTCCATGCCGGCGATTGGCTTGTTTTCAAGCTCCTCGAGATTAGCAGGGCCGGGAAGGGCAAGATCTGTTGTGGGGGCATCATCACTATTATTGCTTCTTACCCCCCGTTTAATATCCATATCCCCCGTGGTCTTCCGATCGCCGCAAGACCCTCACATCTAGATCTTGACGTCCTGCGGCACATTCACATGATTAAGCCCCGCCCCGACGGTCGCTTCGAATTCAATTACGGCCATCCCCCTCGCCCCTACACCATTCTCCCCAACCCTGCTCGCAAGACTATTGCTCTTAGGGGAGATTGGACTTTTCCACCCGACCCTGAGTTCTTTGAGGGGTTGCGCCTTCCTTTCCTTCCCGCGGACACACGTAGACCACCTTCCCCTGCCACCCACTTAGGCGTGCAGGATATTCCTGCGTCCCGGGGAGATATGGGGACTGGCCCGAGTCGCCCTGTTTCTGCTCCTAGCCCCATCACTTCTGAGCACCTCTTAGCGGCCATTTCTGGCCTTGTGTCCTGTGCCGGCATGACCACCGCCGTCGGCACTACTTCCACATTACCTGTCGGCACCACTTCTGCCTCACGTCAGTCCACATCCTTTGTGCGCCGCCAGGTCTCTTCCCGCCTTGCTCTTGAGAGGGAGGTCGCTGCCCTCCGTGATCTTGCCATGTCCTCTGCCCCCTCGGACCCATCACCGTCCTCCTTTCTCACTCACCCACGTTTCCTCGCACTTGAGAGGAACGTTGCCGCCATTCTTCGCCTTCTCACTCACATCCACGGACCACCTCCACCTTCACCACCTCGACGATCTTCTCCTCCACCCTCCCACACATCCCCACCTCCATCACCTCCCCCACCACATTCTTCTCCTCCGCCATTCCACCCATCCCCACCACCCCCACCCCCACCCCCACCTAGGCGATCATCTCCCCCTCCCTCATCTATCCCCATCCAGGTATCCACTTCCCCCCTCCCGACCACTTCCATCGCACCCACACCACCTTCTACCTCCTCCACCGTCACATCATATGTACGCCGCAGGAAATTGCCGGTGCGCTCCAAATCTCTCCCACCCCCACCCACTACCGTCACCATCACATCTTCTCCCCCCATTTCTATTCCTTTCACCACCGCCTTGATCGCCGTCCTTCCACCACCACCCACCTCCACCGACACTCCTCCCATCGTTCACACCACCGCTACACCTATTCCTCCACCTCTTTCCCCACTTCTCCGCACACCCCCCGCCTCCCCCGACCACCCAGCCACACCCTCTTCCGAGGAGGGCGAGGATTTGCCTTCTCCTGATTTTTGATTTCACTTTGTTTTTTGACCCCCCCTGCATATTTCTGCACTTTCACGATCATATTTCTTTGCTTGCATTGTCATGTCTAGCTTGGGGGACGTCCATTTTGGTGTGTTGTCGTGTTTTGTTTTTTCTTCTTTTTGTGTGTTTGCTTGTTTTTCCCCTTTTGAGTGTCGTGTCGTGTGCTTTTTGTCGTGTCGTGTGGTTTTATTTCGTTTTTCGTGTCGTGTGGTTTGTTTTTGATTTCTTTTTATTTTCAGTTTCGTATTTGTGTTTTCCTCGTTTTTCATTTCTTTTAGTGTCGGTGCGTATTCCCCCCCATTTTCATTGCCCTCCCGTACTCACTCTTATTGCATTGAGGGCAATGCAAGATTCAGCTTGGGGGAGTCGCACTTTGTGCGTCTTTTGAGTCTTTCTTTTTCGTTTTTGTGTCGTTTTCATCGTGTTTTTATTTTTTTCTTCTCTTCTTTTTATCTCTTTCTCCTAGAGATGAACCCTATGATGAATCGCCACAAAATCACACACACCTAGCATGGCATCGATAATCACATTCACTAACCCTAGGATTTTGAGTCCTCTTGCATTTCACGCATCGTGGGTCCACTTAGCTTTTTGTGAGTCGTGTGTCGTGCCTAACTGTGTGGTGTGCTTCTACTTTGTGATTCACTTTATATACCTGTCCAGGAATGACCCCTAGATTATCATGTTTCGATATGAATTTGCGGTACTTATTTTTACTGTCTGCTTCTTCTGCATGATATATATATCGTGTACTTCATTTCACATGTGTCGGGATTCCACAATTAAGGACTAGGATAACCCATTTAGCACATGCTCTATTTAGCAAGAATAGTTTCCTTTGCCCAAGTGTTTAGAATCCGATTTCATTTTTATTTTACTTGGTACAAATCCCCTCGTCGTGTACCGTTCTCCCACTTGGGAGAGTACACATGTAAATATCCCAATACCCAAAAATTCAAAAAAAAAGAGAAAAGAAAAGAAAACCCCAAAAAGATGAGAAAAGAAAAGAAGAAAAATTGTATAGCCAAGAAGCCAAAAAAAATACAAATACCCAAAACCCAAAAAAAATTCCCGTGTGAATATTTTCCTACTTGTCGAGAATAAAGGGAAGGCGAGAATTTGCACCGAGTGTTCTTCTCCACATCATCTCATCCCCCATCAGTTTCGAAAACACTTGGTTTAGGAACTTTTTAGCTAGTATCTTGGCTACAGTGGTGTGATTTCCTTAACCCTAGTTGTGGAGTCCCCGATGCATGATACGCTTCTATTCTTATACTCTTCTCATGCATGCTTGAACTAATATTCACCGCAATTTCAAATTCGAATCAGTATTGGGGTCGTTTCCTGGGTCTGTGTATATCGAGCTTTATTGCACATCGTAGATAGCGACACCGACTGCTAGCGCACGACCACACTCACTCGCGCTTCACCGCGTGGGCCCACGGCACTTATTTGGACTCGTATTCCTAGGTTTAGTGATGTGATTTGACGTTTGCTTGCTTGGTGTGTCGTTTTTGATTTTGTTGGCCCGGACGGGCGATCTAGGATATAGAGTTTTCTTTTTCTCTATTTCTCTCTATTTTTCCCTCCGAGCTCCTACTCTCACTCATCTTCCTCGAGGACGAGGAAGAGTTCAGCTTGGGGGATTTTGACGTGCGTTTATATTTCATATATTTACGAGTGTTTTCTTCCGTGTTTTTCCGTATTTACCGCCATCTTTTATTTGTTTTCTCGTGTTTTCTTGTATTTTCTTGTTTTCTTTCACTTTTCCGTATTTTTCGTGTTTTGCAGGAGTTTGCTGGCATTTGGGGCGTAAAACGATGATATCATGTGTCCCCGGAGCAACGAGAGGAGTCACGCGTGATCCAGGGGGTCAAACGACGAAAATTGCATCTTTCAGCCCCTCACCCGGTCGGTTGGTTATCTCCAACTGATCGGGTGATGCACGCATGCACCACCCGGGCACAGCTTGGAGCTCACGAGAAGTCACCCGGTCAGTTCAGTGATCGGGTCAAAAGCTCAAAGTCTCTGGAAATTCGAAGCTGATTTCCAACCGATCGGGTGACCTTCACCCGATCGGTTCACCTGTAGCTGAATTTCAACAGCCAAGACTCGAAGCTCCAACCGGTCTCCTCACCCGGTCCGCACCAAGATCCAAATGGTCGGCACCAAGATCCAACCGATCGCACCAAGTTCCAACCGACCGGTTCATACTGACCGGGTGAAACCCCCGCATTGCGCTGTGATTTTGTGAAGCGGCTTACCCGACCGGTTGACTTGTCAACCGATCGGGTGATGTCGTTTTCTATAAATAGAACCCTAGGTTTCCCAGATTCGGGAGTTGGTTATTTTTTACTGTTTTCTTCATTTTGTGACGGCTGTAATTTCCCTGTTTTTGTAAGTTTTCGGATCTTTGTAAAACTTTAGTATTATCTTAATTGCTTTACTACCTTCGCATTCCTATCGTCTGATTATGATTTTAACGGTTCATTTTTGTTTAGATCGCTTTTTAATGAATACTTGTGAGTAGTTCCCAAATCTGGGATTTTGGCGGAAACCCCTTCGGGGACTCTTCCCGATGCGTCCATAGGTTTATGAAATCGATAGGGATTATGAATCTAATGGTTACGCGGGGTGTTTTATTGTCATCGGTGGGAAAAAGACCGCCTTTGACCGTTGGGCCAAGGGGGAATAAACTTGGCGGTTGACTCCCTAGCCATAGCTCACGCCCTTAGCGTAGACGCTGAATTCTAGCGCGCGGGAGCGGAAGGATGAGACGTTAGGAGTTATCGTTATGAGCTTAGTGCTCCCGGAGTCGATCAGTGTTAATGGACACGGGAGTGCCCACTGATCGAACCCAGGAAGTCCGGTGCATCATCCTGGGCACCGACCGGAATATCGGGCCCATGGGATGCCGGTACCACTTTTAGAGGCAACGTCTCACCATTAGACCCTAATTCCGATCGCCATCCTACCCGTAGGCCGTATCGGCAAGAGTCGCTCGTTGGGGTGGAAACCAAAGTCCCGGGTTTTATTTTCATATTGTTTATACCTTGCATTCCTTTACCGTGACAACCCATCATCCGATCTGGGCTAGCTCGCCCACGGGGTGATTTTGGTCCTCTTTGACACAAGCACAACCTAGCCTCCCTGTGTTCGACCCCCAAGCCACACTACAACACCGTGCGCTTGCAGTTACAAATATCTAAACCCTCACGCGGGTCCCCCGGCCATTTGCGGCTGGCAAACCAGGGGCACGTCAATGACTAAAACGCCCCTATCGTTCAAAGTCATTTTGCGAGAAAACGAGCCGTGAAAAGACGTTCCCAAAAATTACTATAAAATTCAGCACCCCAAAATGATCGCAACGACATATCTCATCGCATATGCCGGAGCTCAGAAGTAGCCAAATAAAATACGTGCACGAAAAAGTATGTGCACGTAGAAAATATGAACGGTCGGAAAACGACCGTTACATTCTACCCACCTTAGAAATGATTCCGTCCTCGGAATCACTCATACTAACAATAATTATAAAATCTATTAATACCTAAGCTTATAACTCCCGTCTTCCACACCATGATCTCTAATCTTATAACTTCAATATCGTTCCTCAAATAATCCATCATAATCCTTCTTTTCACTGGATAAAGCCACGACTAATCTCACCTCCCAACACTTAACTATAGTCCCCTCACTGCTATTCAAATTTCCAACTCCAAGTCCTCGTAAAAGAATAATAATCATCTTCTCTTACCATACCATTCCACTAAACACCATCGCTCAATAACATCTTTTAAATTTCTCCATCTCTTCCCAAAACTAATCAGTCGCTAAAATGATGTTCTAGTCGATCACCAATCCAAGACGAACATTTGTCTATCTTATAACACCTTTCACAAATCAACAATCGCCGTGTCCTCAATACATTCCTTGTCATATCTTCCCACAAATTTATCCGCCAAACAATTTAACTATCAGAATCACATCTTATCCTACTCACTATATCTACTCCCAACCAGTATTAAGTCCGCCTACCTAACCATCCATTCATCTCAACACGTTGTGTTATTCCCAATGTCTTCTCACGTTAACTTAATAATCGTGTCTTGATGCCTCAAATGTTCTATTCATTCTCATATCACTCTAACTCATACTATACCTTCCTAGCTACTCCTATCTTTCACTTGTCCAAGTTCCATGTCTAATAAGTTCTCATCTTCATGTATATAATTTTATCCAATCAGAGTTCTCCATTGAGTCAATCACACATTTGTAGAATGTCCTGGACAGCTCCTTCTTTTCATCCAAAAGATTCTAATCTCCTATCTTTGTGTTCCAAAATCAATTAATCATTGCTATAATAAATCTCATCTCACCCTGAGCCTACCCGCAAACAAAATCCTATAACGATAATAGCTAGTCCCAATAATATTACAACCATAAACATAAAATTTCTAAGGGTGGAAGAAGAGAAGAGAAAGGGAAACTTAAGGCCAATTACACATTTTAAAACATTTGAAAAAAAAACGTGTGGAATTGTGGTAATGGATGAGGGAGGATAAGTGATTTGTGATCTCGTGAGCTAGTTTAAAAAACTTTAAAGATTTGGTTTAAAGGAAAACAAAAAGTTTTGATACAATCACATGTAG
>JAULAV010005959.1:0-19981 GCA_030789695.1 Scilla litardierei
CGATCCTTTGTGTATACATGAAAGATTGATTTGTGGAAAGCCATAAGATGTGATCTTTTATTAACATGTAAAGCACATTCATCACTTGCAGGAATTCAAAAAAAGTTATCTTTCAAAAAAAAGTCATCTTTATAAAATATTTCCGAGTATCAATTTCTTTTGCAATGTGTGATTGTTGTTTCTGCAAATTGAATGGTTCATGTGTTAAGTAACACCGATCATTTTAGGTTGTTGTTAGAATTTAAACCTGATTCTTATGAAATATATCGTTGTAGTTGCATTAAGATTTATGGAAATTCATTGCATGATTTAAACGAATAGATTTAAAAATAATTGAAGTATCTATTATACCCAGTTCTCTCTCATACACATCTCGGAATGGAGGGATCTAATCTATTTCAAAATAATAGCAAAGGAGAAAACTTTCACTTAATTTAAATTATTTGAGGTGTTATAATGGAGGTTAACTACTGATTAGAAACTATTAATTTTCATCAGGTGCTTTTGTTTGGCTTGGAGTGGTTGAATGGGAGTTTTATAATATTTTGAACTACATCATGAAAAAGGATTTATAGTTAGTTTCTTTTCATGTTGATATGATGACGTGTTGAATTTTGGGAGTTGCAGTAAAGTTATTGGCATAAATTAAGGATATTTGTCATATAAATTGAATTCTGTAATGGGTCCAATTCTTATGGATCGTTTACTATTGTTTCTGAGCATGGATTGTGCTCCTTGAAGTAGACTACAACACTATTAATATTATCAGATTTTTAAATTTTGCCACCATTTCAAACACATAACCAACCGTTCTATTAGTAATTGACACTATCCACCCAATCCCTACACTGCCCTATATAGTAGCTCTGAAATCATAAAATGTAGGTTAGCTTAGAACTCTGTATCAAATATACATATGCATGTGTATGTATGTACAAGTGTCGTTTCTGTCCGCAAGTATGAGCATACTGTACGAGTCTATGTGCACGAGCAAGGATTGGTGTATCTGTGTTAAACTTAACGCGCCGAAGGCGCCCGCTAAATTATTTTATGCTAATTTGTTGTTCTACGCCGAAGGCACCCGCAACGAATTTGTTGTTCCACACCGAATGCGCTCGCACGTTGTTCTGCACCAACAAACGGTGCTCGCGCAATTATTTTACGCTAATTTATTGTTTCACGCCTAAGGCACCCACGCCGAATTTGTTGTTTCGCTAAATTTTTTACGATAATTTGTTGTTCTGCACCGAAGGTGCTCGCGCATTGTTTCGCGTCGAAGGCACCCGTGCCGAATTTGTTGTTTCGTGCCATAGGCGCCCGCGCCGAATTTATTGTTCAGCGCCGAATGCGCTTGCACGTTGTTCTGCACCGAATGCGCTTGCACGTTGTTCCGCGCCAACAAACGGCGCTCGCGCAATTTTTTACGCTAATTTGTTGTTCCGCGCCGAATGCGCTCGTGTATTGTTCCGCGCTGAATGCGCTTGCGCATTGTTCCGCGCCGAAGGCGCCCGGGTCGAATTTTTTGTTTTGCGCCAAAGGCACCAGCGCCGAATTTGTTGTTCTTTTAAATTTTGGCTGTGGAAATAATTTTTTAGGGAACAAAAATTTCGCGGGGGAAAATCTTAAATGAACTGTACCAGTGGGCACGGGTTATGACTAGTGTGTCCATATATATATATACTAGTCATACCCCGTGCCCGCGGGCACGGTTCAATTTAGATATTTCCCCCTCAAAATCTTAGTTCTCCCGAAAATGTAGGCACGATTAATTTTAGATATTCCGCCCTCAAAATCTTAGTTCTCCTGAAAATGTGGACATGATTCATTTTAGAAATCCCCCCTCAAAATCTTAGTTCCCCCGAAAATTTAGCTCATCCCAAGGAATTTTGTTCCCCAAAAATCTTAGTTTCTCCCAAAATTTAGTGCACTCCAAATATAGTTCCACTTCAAAATTTTAGAGTTTCCAGCTAAATTTTCACTTTCCAAAAATATTAGTTTCTTCCAAAATTTAGTTTCCAAAGAGATTTTAGTTCCCCTCAAAAAATTTAGTTTACCCCAAATATTAATTCCTACCAGATTTAGTTCCCTCAAAAGTTCCATCCAAAAATTTGATTACCTCCAGATTTAGTTTCCCTTAAAATTTTAGATTTTAGTTTCCCCAAAAATTTATTTCCACCAATATTTTATGTTTTAATTACCCGAAAATTTTAGCTCCTACCCAAAATGTAATTCCCCATAATTTAATTCCCACAAAATGTAAAATTTTAGTTCACTGAATTTTTTTAGTTCTATGTATTCTGTCTTCGCATTTCCTGGCATCGAGCAAGGAGTTAAGAGCAGTGCATGATACATGAATGCAACAGATATACATGTTGTTGGCAAAGCAAACATATTCCATAAGATCTCCCGCTGCTTATATTGAGCTTATTATGTGTTAACACATGTTGCCAGCATGTTAATCAAGGCAGGAGAAGCAAAGTGGTGTAAATTATTTTACCTAAGAGCAGTTTTTCTGCCCAATGATTTGTTATGTAATTTTAAATGAAAAATAATAACCAAAGCACAATAATTGTTATTCAATTTTTCAAAAAAATTATTCCCCAAAAATCTAACTCTGTTTTTGTGTGAACTAAGAAAAACATCACAGATTCATATTTCACACAAAAACATGCAGGTTCAATATAACATCAGGATATAACAATCACATCAGGATTCAAATTTGAAATCAATTTGGAACCCAATGAGTTCAAGATCATATCCTGTTATTTGATATTCATATTCATATTCATATTCATATTCATATTTCACACAAAAGCATTCAGGTTCAATTTAACATCAGGATATAACAATAACATAGGATTCAAATTTGAACTTAATTTGGAACCCAATGAGTTCAGGATCATATCATGTTATTTGATATTCATTTTCATATTCAAATAACAACAATGAGTTAAATTTAACAGCACAATGTTTTTATGTGAACTAAGAACTCAATTTAACATCGCAATGAACTTGAGTTATTCAAATAACAGGATACATTTAACTCATTGTTAAATTTATCTATCTATATTCAGTTAAATTTTCTGAGTTACAATATCTATCTATATGTATTGCGCAATGAGAGTATCACAATATGAATATGAATATGAATATGAATAGATAGATAAATTTAACCTAGAAATAACCGGTTCAATTTGAGTTAAATTGAACTTGCATATGTGTGAAATACATATAGGGAAATTATATGTGTGAAATACATATGGGGAAATTAGAAATCTGATGATACATCAAGGAACTTGAACAATCCCCTCCAACATCATGGAAATCCGCTTTTTTCTTTACTTTTCTATTTTTGTCATTTGACCTTGTGTGGCTTTCTTTTTTTTTTCCTGATGCCTGATGAGTTCCATCTTGCTCCAAATTCTTCAACCTGGCATACAAATATCAAACATCATCAAAAATTGATTTTCAAGACTATCTGGAATTAATTTACCTCCAAAGCAAATTAACAATCATGGGAATCATTCCAAAGCAAATTAATCATGGGAATCATTCCAAAGTAAATTCACCATTCATAAAAGTTCACAGGTTTCTATTTCTTTCAAGTCTTTCAAGAATCAGACATGTACTTTCTCAATTGAAGGACTGAAAGCTTCCGTACACATACTTCCATGAATATGTAAGGAGCTAGCTACACATTATTGCAAATATCAACCTATATGAATATGATAAGCAGTAAGACATGAAAGAACCTATATGAATATGAATATGATATGAATATGATAAAAATACAACATTTAAGGCAATACTCACTCACCAAAGAAATCCAGAATTTGGATTTGGATCAACTCATATACATAGCAAAGTGCGCACAAAATTTGGATTTGGATCTTTGTGATATTCTAGGTATTACATAGTAAATATTAGCCTTATGCAATATATTCATGTATGAACTATGAAGTGCCCATTTTGCTGTTTAGTATTGCGTTGTCCACTGCCAAAAAATCAAAAAAATCAAATATAGTACTTGAAGGTCAAAAAGAGCCCGAGGTATAGCTAACGGTGATAGGGAACTGGGAGAGCTTTATAAAAATTTTATAGGTCCAAATCCAGTTTAGGATACAGAAAATGGGGAAAAGAAAAGAAGAAGAGAAAAAAGAGTGTCAAAGTTATACAGCCCTTCTTCAAGAAAGAGATTCAAATTATTAATAGCCTTGTCTTGATACTATGAAATTTTGCAAGTCCTTATTATTTCATCACTCATTTTTCAATCTCCTACAATATGTTTACACTGTCATACTTCATATGCTGACATTAACCATATCATACAATCACAATCCTATGTCCCCACCCAGTATCCATAATACATTGTTGTGAAAAGCATCAGATGCCCTTCCCTTTTTTCCATCATCAATGTAATATGAGGTTGTAACACAATGCATTTAGATTTTATATGCAGATTGACCTTCCTGATAATAGTTCTTTCAGTAGAAACTCTTTATATTAGAAACTCTATATATTGGATATGTGACATTTATTTTGTTCATCTAGAGCATCTGAGAAAGAAATCAATGAGGAACACCCACCATTAAACAACTGAATGAAAATGATTTGAAGCTAGCTTATCAAATTCTAAGCAAGGAGTATCCAAGACAATGATATGTAATATACAGGCTGAAGTAGAGAGTAGCATGGTTATGGAATATATGATTGCCAATATACTTGACAACTTGTGGTATTCTCAAACTATGTGAATAATTGCATCTGATGACAATGGAAGGATAGAAATATGTGCTAATTGTTTTTGTACTTCTAGTTCAGCTTCACTTTCCTTTTCAGTAGCATGAAGTAAAACAAAAATTTGAAACATTGGGCATGGATTTAAAGTCACTGCCACCCCATCTTCAAAAGGCACCTACATATTTGACCAACTTCTACATACATACATATGATAATTTTTGACCCATGTGTCATAAACCTGAGTGGATTATGCTAATTGCATGCAAAATGTATTTTCGTAGTTTGTATATGCTAATCATTATCAATGGTACTCAGGCAAAAAGAATATGGTCAAACTTCAAACTTTAATTACGGAATATTCAAACTTCCCAGTTTGAAATATAACCAAATATTTAGAACTGGGAAGTTTGAACATATATTCAAAAAATTTTCCATGCATATAAACTTCAAACCAAATATCATCGGTTTATATGCATGAATATGTTCAAACATCCAACTTAAAATTCAAACGTAAATTCAAAACTCAAAAATTGTATAACTCATAACTCATTACTCATAACTCAAAAAATTTCTACATAACTAATAACTCAAAAAATTGTATATTTCTACATAACTAATAACTCAAAAAATTGTAGATTGCAAAAATGGTATATTCACATTCCAAAAATTGTATATTTCACATTCCAAACATAACTCAAAAATTGTATATTCACATTCATAACTCAAAAATTCAAACATAACACTTGAGAATCAAACATAAAACTGTATCAAAAATTCAAACCCAAAATTTATCTCTTACACTTGAGAATCAAACATAACACTGTAAAATTTAAATCCTCATGACACTTTAAATAACACTGAATATACCAGTTGAGTATTTTTGATATTTACATAACAATGAAGTTTACATAACACTGAATCAAAAATTGAGCCCCATGCATATAAACTGATGAAGAGGCTGCAAGCTATATAATAACACACCAAGAGTATGGACTGTTCAAATCACCTGATGTTGGATGAATTGAAACTTGAACTTATGAATATCCCAGTTAACTGTTCAAAGCACCAAAGGGTATGTTAAAAATTTGAAGTGTCCTGAGGTAAATAACACTGAAACTTGAAATTTTGATCTTCATATAACAGTATAACACACCCAGAAGACCCTCCACCTTGCAAAAATCTGAAAATACCAAAAGAAAATGGCTAACATGAGAAAAATGCCAAAATACATTGAGAATTGAGAGAATTGAGTGAATTATAACTCAGTTTGCAGTTGAGAGAATTGAGAAAGTTGTTTAAATACATAATGCAAAACTGAGAAAATTAATTGGTTAAATACAAACTCAGTTTTACATTCTCAAGCTTCATCCAAGCTCATCCATTCTCCTATTCAAGCTCATTTTAATTTCATACCCTATCCCTTCACTTATTTGAATTTCATTCTCAATTTCATTCTCAGTCAACATATTGCAATTTGAATGCATACCCTATTGAGTATGCATACCCTATTGAATGCATTCATGGGATAGGGTATGCATACCCTATTGAATGCATTCATTCAAATTACAGTAATGCATACCCTATTGAGAATGAAATTCATTACTGTAAACTTATTTGAATTGGTTTAATAGGGTATGCAGTCAAATGAATGGATATGCATTCATTCTCAGGACATTATTTGAAGCATATCCTAAGAATGAATGGATATGCATTCTCAACATTATTTGAGAAAATTTGTTCAATTAGCTGAAACTTTGTCCATGTGCTAGCTCCATGTTTTAGCAATGTGAGTTTGTCCAAGTTTGTCCAAGTTTGTCCATGTGCTTCTATTATCCTGGAATGAATGGATATAATCTGGAATGGAGAGAATATATGAGATTATCCAAGTTTATCCATTAGCAATGCTAGAAACAATGCTTGGTTATATAACAAATAAAAAACTGATATTATATCCTGGAATGAATGGATATAACCAAGTTTATCTCAGTTTATCTCATCCATTCCAAGTCTGTTTCTAGCATTGCTTCTATTATCCAAGTTTATCCATGTGCTTCTATTATCCAAGTTTGTCCATGTGCTTCTATTATCCTGGAATGAATGGAATGCAATGTGTCCTGAGGATTGACTGAATTTTTGCTGAGGATCATAGAAGTGGAATGCAAAAATTCTCAGGACATAGAAGAAATGCTATATTTAAAGTGTCCTCAGGACACATATATCTGAATTTTTGCTGAGGATATATTTTTGAGAATTTTCAGGATATATCTGAATGCAAAAATTCACATATAGCTGAATATTCAAAAATTCACATATATGTCTGAATGCATTTTTGCTATGTGTCCTGAGATAAATATTCTATATGTCCTCAAAAATCATGCTATGTGTCTCAGGACAATATTTATCTCAGGACAATATTTATCTGAATTTTTGCTATTTGAATTCAAAAATCCTCACCTCAGATATATTTTTGCATTCAAATATATGTGAATTTTTGAATTTTTGCTACTTTTATGTGTCCTGAGAATTTTTGAATATATCTGAATTATCTCAATCCTCAGGACACATATATCTGAATTTTTGCTGAGGATCACTTGGGAATTTTTGCATTCTAGCAATGCTTCTATGATCCTCAGGACACTTTATATAACCAAATTCAATAGGGATTAGAATTCTAGCATTACTATCTCATTTGATTTATCTCTTACACTTGAGAATTGACTGAATTTTATCTTCTATTATCCATTAGCAATGTGCTTCCATATCTCATCCAAGTTTGTCAAATGAATGGATATAATCTCATCCATTCCAGGTTTTTTTTGCATTCCATGTTTTAGCAATGTGAGATTAGCTATGTGAGTTTGTCCAAGTTGCATTGTTTTAGCAAGCTCCATGTTTCAATTATATAATCTCATCCATTCCAGGTTTTTTTGCAACTATCAATGAATTCTCACCAATTCTTGATGTCATCCATTCCTATGAGTTAATCTCAAAAAATTGATATGGCTGAAAAAAATAGATCTTCTAAATTTGCAATTTGATATAATTCATTGAAATTTGCAATTAGATATTGACAGAAATTGGAGAATGGACTGAAATTTGATATCATTCATTGAAATGGACTGAAATACCAATCTCTGAAATGCAAACAATCTTTGAAATGCAAATTTCAGTCAATTCTCAAAATTGATAACCACTCAAAAAAATAGATATATCAATATCAAACTCACAAAACTGTTTGAGAACTTTTCTAATTTGAATGAATGATATCAATAGCATTCATTCAAATTAGGTATCAGTCCATTTGATATCATTCATTCAATTTGATATCATATGCAGTTTGAGAGCTTGCTAATGAGAATGTACTGATTTGAACTAAGTTTCAGCTTTCAAAATTTGATATCATTCTCAGGACAATCTCTGAAATTTGAATGTACTGATTTGAGCTAATGAGAATGTGCTAGCTCTCAAACTTTGTTCATTCAAAATTTGATACCATTCTCAGGACAATCAGTTTGCAGTGAGCTAACAATCTCTGATATTTGATACCATTCTCAAAAGTGATAACCAATATCAAACTCACATTGCTAATGGATAATTCCAATATCAAACTCATAATCAACATTGACAGGACACTGAAATTTAGGTAGAAGAGTAAATTGAAATAGCTACTGGGCTTAACATAATTTACATCCAGATCAACAATGTTTATCAAAAATCTACTTATCAACAATGTTTATCAAATTTTTATCAACAATGTTTATCAACAATCAACAATGTTTATCAACATAACATAATTTTGATATGGCTGTTTATCAACATAACATAATTTTTGAATCTCATCCATTCCAAAATTTTTGAATCTCATCCATTCCAAAAATTTTGAATCTCATCCATTCCAAAATGTTTATCAAAAGCTACATGACACATTGCAACATAATTTTTAAATCTCATCCATAACTGAATTGGCAATGCATTTCATTTATCATCAGTTAACAAAATCCTGTCATTGCTTATGGATTGCCAATGGCAATGACAGGATCAGTTAACAAAATCATGTCAATGAAATGCATAACTGATGATTGCAATTCTGTCCTGTCAATCCTGTCAATTGCAATTCTAATGAATTGCAATCCTGATAATTAATAATGCATAACTGATTATTGCAATTCTAATGAATTGCAATTCTAATGGTCCTGTCATTAGGATTGCAATTCTAATATGGCAATTCTAATATGAGGATAAATGAAATGGACAGGATTTTGGCATATTGCATAGAGATTAGAATTTAATTGCATAAACTTATAAATCTATATGCATATTCTTTTTGGCATATTGCATAGAGATTAGAATTTAATTGCATAAACATAGAGATTTATATGTGTAATTAGATTCTAAACATAGAGATTAAATTCTAATTGCATAAACATAGAGATTTTGGCATAGAGATTAGAATTGATAAACATAGATTTAGAATTGCATAGAGATTAAATTTGAATGTTGTGACATGATCAATTAAATTCTAATCTCTATGTTCTCCAATTTATATGTGTAATTACTCATATGTTGTGACAGGATCAGTTATTCAGTTATTTTTGAATATGAAAAAAACAATGAGAAATTGATAAACAATGAAAAAAACAATGAAAAAAACATAGAGAATTGATAAACATAGAGAATTGGCATACCTGAAAAACCAAACTCAAAACACCAAGCTGTGATGAAGCTCTAACCAAGGGATGAAGCTTTCACTGAGGAGTGTGGGTACATGATAATACAAAATTACACAGTCAGTAAAAAATTCAATTGGGGGAGTGATATGTTTAGCATTCCGTAAAAAATTCAATTGGGTACATGATAATACAAAATTAACAGGATACCAAGTTTAGCATTAAAAATTACACAGTCATTAAAAAGTTTGAGTGACCTTAGATATGTTTGAGTGAGTGATATCAGGACAATTGGTTACTATATTTATGCAATTAAATCCTATATTCTCATACTCAATTTCTCATATTAACATAAGAGTTTGTGAGTTAATGGATAAGAGTATGAGAATATGAGAATATAGATATCATAAGAGCTTTTGGATATCCACATACTCAATTACACATACTCAATTAAATCCTATATTCTCATACTCTTATGATATCCATATTCTGGATATCATACTCAATTACTCATACTCAATTACATATTAATTGTATATCCATATTCTCATACTCAATTACACATACTCAATTAAATCCTATGTTAATCCAAAAACTCTTATGATATCCACATACAACCTATATTCTCATACAACCTATATCCACATATCAAGTTTACTGAATATCACTCAATTACACATACTCAGAATATTGGTTACTCAAAAATTTTTATGAAGATTATTAACAGGATATCAGGACAATTACATGATATCAGTTTGATTGACTTGAGAATCAGAAATTTTATGAAGGTCACTCAAGAATATTAACTTTATTAACTCAAAAATATCACTCAGAAATTTTAAATCAAGAACTATCACAGGAAAATATTAAAAAAAATGGACAATGCAGTGGGGTGCTATGTTTGATGAGGGTTGAAGAAACATACGTTGAGCTGCTTGATCTTGGCGTGTGCTCTTCTTGATGTACTACTGGTGTGAAGCATGGCAAAGATGGCGAGGAGCTCTGGTGTGCTGATTGAAATATCACTCAGAAATTTTAAATCAAGAACTATCACAGGACAATGCAGTGGGGTGCTGATGAGGGTTGAAGAAACATACGTTGAGCTGCTTGATCTTGGCGTGTGCTCTTCTTGATGTGCTGCAGGTAGAAGAAGATGGCGAGAGCTGCTTGATCTTGGCGGGCAAATTGCAGGGCTAATTTGTGATGTGAGCAACAAAATTTCCCGCCCATTGTGATGTGATCAAATTGCAGGGCAAATGTGTTTCCCTCCAATTTTTACCTCTATGATGCAAACGAAAATGTTTAATTCAAATTTTTTTTAAAAAAATTATTTTAGGCTGATGTGAGTTCTGTGATGTGATCAAAACCCATTTGATTTCTTATCTCCAATATCTCATACTCAATTTCTCATACCCTATATACAAACTTTATAAACATCACACCCAATTACACATAACCAAAACCAAATTCTCTTATCTAATATCTCTTATCCATTATCTCTTAACCAAAATCTCTTATACATACAACAATACACATATCCACATACAACATTACACATAACCAAATTCTCTTATCCAATTTCTCTTATCCAAAAACCCATGATAACATCCCTGTTTTATAATATAGATATATATATATATATATCTATATTATAAAACAGGGATGTTATCATGGGTTTTTGGATAAGAGAAATTGGATAAGAGAAATTGGTTATGTTTAGATTTGTATTTGTTTATGGGGTATTGTTGTATAAGAGATTTTGGTTAAGAGATAATGGATAAGAGATATTGGTTAAGAGATATTGGTTATGTATAATTGGGTGTGTTGTTTATATGTAGTTTGTGTATATGAGAAATTGAGATAAGAGAAATTGAGATAAGTTTAAATTTGAGGGGGAAAAAAATTTACATTGCACTCAATTGAGGGGGAAAAAAATTTGATCCCATCAACTTTGTGGGGGAAAAAATTTGATCACATCACAGTTAATCCCAATTTGATTTTTTTCTCCTTCTTACCTTTGCGCGCCAAGAGCAAGCAGCTCAACTAAGATCTCCCTTCTCGCCATCATCCCATCAACTTTGAGAGCTCCCTCCTCCAGCACCCTCTTCTACCTCCAGCTCCCTTCTCATCATCTTCAACCTCCTCCAGCACCCTCTTCTACCTCCAGCACCCTAAACGGAGAGCAAGGAGATCAAGGAAGAACATCACGGCAAGCACATCAAGAACTCATCTTTTATTTCGCACTCACATTTTCTTCTTTTAATTTACCCTCACCTTGCAGCTGAGAGCTCAAGCCCCCTCAAGCACCCTCAATCACCCTCTTTGTGGCTTCATTGCGTAAGCATCATTTATCATTTTTCAGAAATTTTAATATTGGAAAAACTTAAATTTTATAGCTAGAAGAAATTTGATTTAAGAGTATGTTTTGAATATTAGACTTCTGTTTTTTTTAGAGTTTGACACTTTGATTTAAAAATTTGTATGGACATTTGGCATGATCATTTGACACTTGAATTAGAACATTTACTGTATGGACATTTGGCAGTTGGTGTGTTTTGAGTTTGAGCTTGAGAGCTTCATAATTGTCCTGTTAATTATCCTGTGATATCAAGCTTGATAATTTTTAAATGTGTATACACCAGCTGGTGTGTATGGACATATGTATCCTGTGAATTTGGCATATATACAGCTGGTATGTTATCTACAAGATAATACATATATACATCCCTGTTTATAATATCAAGTTTATGGCATATCAAGTTTATGGCATTATCCTGTTTATGGGGATATTTTTAAATACATGGATATATTTTAAATACATAGATATATTTTAAGATTTGTTTATGGCATTATCCTGTTTATAATATCAAGTTTATGGCATTATCCTGTTTATGGCATATACACATTTATAATATAGATTTAAAAATTATATGCTATCATAATTTCATATCACTAATGAAGTGTCTATGTGGATAATTGTCCTGATATGTTATCTACAAGATAATACATATATACAGCTGTTAATTATCCTGCTAAGATAATTGATATCAAGCTTGAGAATGGATGAGCTTGGATGAGCTTGAATAGGAGAATGGATGAGCTTGGATGAGCTTGAATAGGAGAATGGATGAGCTTGAATGAATTTAAATATTTCAGTGAATTTAAATATTTCAGTGAATTCTAAATTATCCTGAATACTAAATTATCATGTTATCCTGTTCATAAAATTATCCTGTTATGGCAATTATATCCATTCTCCTGTTATAAGAGAATTTGATTTAAGAGAATTATCCTGTTATGATTGGCATTATTCATTCTCCTATATCCATTCTCCTATTCAAGCTCATCCAATTGATTTAAGAATTGCCATCAAGCTCTTAAATCAAATTCATAACAGGATAGCCATAACAGGATAATTGCCATCAAATTGCCTGTTATGATTTAAGAGAATTTGCCATAACAGGAGAATTCATAACAGGCAATCATAACAGGATAATTTTAAGAGAATGGATATAATTGGCATTATCCTGTTAATAAAATAATCCATTCTGAAATATCCTGTTCATAAAATTATCCATTCTCAAGAAATTATCAGGATATTCATAACAGGAGTACTTAAATATAATAGGAGTACTTAAAAAATCTTCAAATTCAAAGCAATTATAGCCATAACAGGAGTACTTAAAAAATCTTCAAAAAAACAATGAATATCATTGTTATGGCTATCATTGTTATGACTATCCTGATAGCCATAACAATGATAGCCATAACAGGAGTACTTAAAAAATGTTCAAATTCAAAAATTGATTGTTATCAGGATATTCTCAAGGATAACTTGGTTATGAATGTACTCAGCAAAGGAACTATTCAAAAATCCTATGCAACTGAAGCAAATTACTGAGTACTTAGCAAAACTGAGTACTTAGCAAATGTACTTAGCATACATTAGGAATGTACTCAGCAAATTACTCAGTACTTAGCATTCCTGAGTACTTAGCCAATGAACTAAGTAATTTTCATAGGAATGTACTCAGTTGCATAGTTCCTATGCTAAATTTATGCTTAGGAATGTATGCAAATTTTAGGAACTATTCAAAAAAACTGAGTAATTTGCATAGGAATGTATTCAGCATAGGAACTAAAATTTGTCCTGATTTTTTATTGATCATATAAGAGATTTTTTATTGTCCTGATTTTTTATCTCACATAGAAGGAGATTTGTGATAAACTTTGATCTCAAGTAGCATATAGATTTTTTATTGTCCTGATTTTTTATTGATCTCAAGTAGCATATGTGATTTTTTATTGATCTCAAGTAGCATATTTGATCTCAAGTAGCATATGAGATTTGTAATAATTGTCCTGATTTTTTATTTGTTATTTATCTCAAGTAGCATATGTGATAACTCAGATTTACATATAAATTCATATATCCTGTGAATTGCTACTTGAGATTTTTGAAAATTTAGCAACTTCAGATTTACATCACAATTGCAACATGATTTACTTGCAATTTACATCAAATTTATACTGTAATTGCAAGTAAATTGCAAGTAAATTCAAAATTTATAACAGGATTTACATCACAATTTACATCACAGATTTACTTCACATATGCAATTCATATATCCTGTGAATTGTGATGTATCCTGTGAATTGCTAAATTTATACCATATTCAAAATTCATATAAGAGATTTGTGATGTTGGATGTGATTTATAAATTTACATCACAACTCAGATCATTTACATAGAAGTGATGTTGATATCCTGTTAATTTAGATTGTCCTGTGAGTTGTGATGTTGAAGGATGTTGTGATTTACATAGAGTTAGATGTTGGATAAATTTATAAATGATCAACTCAGAGTTAGATCAACATCACAGCTCAGCTTGAATGTTTCAGCTTTGAGTTTTTGAAATGGTTCTTTGTATACAACCAAAGTGTTGAGTTCTTCCAATGAGTTCATTTGCATTTGAAATGATACTTTCATAATTTGAGTTCAATGTCATTTTGCTTGGAATGGCAATGATTTGCATTATAATTCTCATTACAGGACCCAAAAAAATTGTTCTTTTCATATGCAAAATTCACTTCTCTATGTCTTGCAAAATTGGTTTATCAAAAAAATTGGTTATCCTGTCAATTCAAACATTGGTTATCCTGAAATGTCTTGCAAAATTGGTGAAAAAATTGGTCAATTGGTTTGACATATGCAATAAAATTGGTTTATCAATTGGTGCATTTTTGACATATGTTTGACATATGCAATAAAATTTTGGTACCAGTACATCAAGAAGAGCACCAGCACATCAAGAAGAGCACACGCCAAGATCAAGCAGCTCAACGTATGTTTCTTCAACCCTCATCCCCACTGCATTGTCCATTTTTTTAATATTGTCCTGTGATATTTCTTGAGTTTTCTTCTGATATGTTTGAGTTCTGAGTGATATTTTTGAGTTAATAAGAGTGACCTTCATAAAATTTCTGATTCTCAATAATTTTTGAGTAATCTTCATAATGTTAATAATGCTCAACATTTTATTTTGGAATTTATCTCACGTTAGCCATTTTCTTTTGCAAGGTGGAGGGTATTTATTTCAATTCTATTTACAGGTAACTGATCCATATTCATATCCCTATATTTTCAATTCAAAATTCAGAAAGTTAGCTTTTTATTGGTTTTTTGCATCCCTATATTATCAAGATTCAAGCTATCAAATAGAAGGAGATATTTTTTTTTGATGTATGAAGATTCAAGTAGCATATGTGATAACTGAGTTATATAATGAGATTTACATATAACTCAGTTTTGTAATTACATAACTCAGATTTACATATGTAATTATCAAATTTGTAATTATCCACATAAAAAATTTCTGAGTTATATAATGAGATTCAAGTTATATGTAATTATCAAATTTCTGAGTTATATAGCTTTTTTATAATTTATATAAACTTTCTGAGTTATATGATCAAATTTTGCATACACAGGATGTAAAAATAACAGGACAAGCTTGAGATAAAATTGGTTGTGTAATCTACTATTTTGAATAAGCTTGAGATAATTTTGAATCTACTATTAGGATGTAAACATATGTCATTATACAAGATAATTTTGCATACATGAAAATTGGTTGTATATAGAATGAGATAAAATTTTGCATCTTGATTCAGCATGTATGAAAATTGGAATGACATTTGTGATAACTGCAATGGAATGACATATGTGATTTGCATACACATATCAACATATCTTGAATCTCATTATATAACTCAGAAATGGATAGGGTGTGTTGTTTGTGTAATTGGGTGTGTTGTTTGGGTAATGGATTGTTGTTTTGTGTAATTGGGTAATGGATTATATAACTCAGGACAATGAGATAATGTTTTGTGTAATTGGGTGTGTTGTTTGTAGAAATGGGTAATGAGATATTGGATAATGTTATCCAATCTAAAAAAATTACATATCCTGCAATTATCAGGATATGTCCTGTTAATAACCCAACACTATTAGGATGTATGACAATGTTTAAGTACTCAGAATGTATGAAAATTTTATATATGCTATCAGGATATGTCATGTGATAGTCTTGATAATTACATATGCTATCAGAAGATAATTTTGTCCTGTTATTTTTGAATGCAAATTTGTATACATTTTCTGAGATAGTAAATCAAAAATAAGTTCAATAGTAAATTCTCAGATAATTACATATGCTATCAAATATGCTATTCAAAGATGTAAAAATAACAGAAAATTGCATTCAAAGATTATTTTGTTGGTTTTTACAATCTTTATACTTACATATGCTGAAATCTAATATTCTTAAGGATGTAAAAATTGGTTGTATAAGGTTGCAAAATTATCTTGATTCAAGTTTTCATCCATGCTGAAATCAAGATGCAAAATTGCTGACATGCTGAAATCACATATGTCATTCCATTAGATATGAGATAATGCAAATCAAGATAACTTGAAATTTGATTAGATTGGTTGTATATGAGCCATTTAATTTGATTAGATTGCAACTGAATAACAGGACAATGTTTGAATTTGATTAGTTTGATTATTTCATACATTTTGAGAAATTGATTTCTCAAGTTTTTTTGAACTGAATAACAGGACAATTGCATTTCTTTTGAATCATGGAAGTTTGCAACTGAATAACAGGACAAGCTTGAGAAATTGGTAAGTTTTTTTGAACTGACAATTTTGCCACTGTCAATCATGTGAATCAATTCCATGATTTAATATGAAATTTCTCAAGTTTTGTTGGCAATTGGCAATTCCATGTTTTTTGAACTGAAATTTGAGTGATATTGAGAATGATTTAATATTGATTGATATTTGAGTGATATTTGTTTCCCTCCCATACGTATTTTTTCTAATAGGTTTGAGTGATATTTCTTGATATAAAATTCCTGAGTGATATTTTTGAGTGACTTGAGCAATTTAATATCTCAATTCACACATCCATTCACACAAATTTAAATGAAAATGCTATTTATCTCAAGAGCACTGAGTGACTTGAGTGCTTATTTTTTTGATTTTTTTGATTGGTTATCAACTCACATTGATAATTTGCATTCAAAGATTTAAATTGATTTTTTGCAATAAAAATGCATTATTTTTGAATCTCAGAAATTTAAATTGATTTTTTGAAGGGATGTGATTTGATATTGGTTATCCATTATTTTTGAATGCAATTTTCAAAAATTCTCAGAACTTGAAGGGGATAAGTTGGCATTGAGTTGGAGTTTCAGTTTGAATAGTTTAACAACTTGAATTATGGGTTTCAGTTTGGGTGAAATTTTACACATCAAATTTTCCATATGTTAAAGATGTTCTTGGTGTTTCATTATTAAATTAACACATATCCTGTCAGTTTGGTGAACACATTATTAAATTAACACATCAAATTTTCCATATGTGTTAAATTATTCAAGTGTTTCAGTTTGGGTGAAATTTAACACACCAAGAGTGTTATTACAGTTTATATACATGGGTTTGATTTCTTCATCATTGTCAGACAGAAATTTTTGAATGAATTTTGTGAATGAATTTTTGAATCAATTTTGAGTGTTATTGCAGCTATTTTGAATTTGAGTGTAAAATGAGATATACTGGGATATTCAACAGTGATATACTTTTTTGTTATTCAATAGAGAATCCTGTATCAAAGAGATTGTGATATCCTTATGAATTTTGATATTGTATAATTTTGATCCTGTAAATTATGGGTGAATTCATATGAGTTCACAGGAATTGATCCTGTATATGAGTTCAATTCCATGATATGAGTTCAATTTCACATATCATAGAAATGTTTGTGGGTTAAACAGGATATGGGAGAGGATCCTGTTTTGTTTTGTGAGAGGATATGGGTGAAACATCTTGATAAATTTCATTCAAGATTTTGTAAAACATTGAATGAAATTTCATTCAATTTCATTCAAGATTGTTTCACCCATATCCTGTTTCACCCATATCCTGTTCAAGATTGTTTCACCCATTCAAGATTTGTTTTGTGATTGAATGAGATTGAATGAAATTTATCAAGATTGAATGAGATTGTGAACAAAATTGAATGAGATTGTTTCACCCATATCCTCTTACATTGAATTTGTTATTTATCTACTCAATGAGAATATATCATCTTGATGTTTACAAAATTTCATTGAGATATTTGAATGAAATTGAGTTTGGGACATGATTTCAGTGTGATGTTTTACAAAATTTCATCTACTCAATGAGAATGTTATATGTGAAATTGTTTTATCTTGAGTTTAGGACAGGATTACAAATTGTTTTATCTTGAATGAAATTTGTTTTATCTACTCAATGAGAATATATCATCTTGATGTTTACAAAATTTCATTGAGATATTTGAATGAAATTGAGTTTTACAGAATTTCATTGAGAATATATCATCTTGATGTGTGCACAAAATTGAGTTTTACAAAATTTTTAATTGAAATTCTCATTGAGATATGTGAACAAAATTCCATTGAAATTTCATTCAAGATGATAATTTTGTTATTCAATGAAATTTATCAAGATGTTTACAAATTTCATTCAAAATGAGCTATACTTGGATATTCAACAGTGATATACTTTTTTGTTATTCAATAGAGAATCCTGTATCAAAGAGATATGGGTGAACTCATTTTGTAAACAGGATCCTCTCATTTTGATATACACTTTAACTAAGGATATCACAGGTTTTATCAAATTTGTTTTATCAATTTTGTATATCCATGATATCACAGGATATGAGTTCAATTTAATAACAGGACATATCACGTTACCAACATTAAATGTCATGTGAGTTATCAAGTTATCTTTAATATGAAACACCAACATATCAAGTTATGAAATTTTGCTGTGAATGTCCTGTGAAATTTCATATCAAACACCAACATCCAAGGATACCAAGTTTGATAATTTGAGTTATCAAGATTGAGTTATTAAATGTCCTGTGAGTTATCAAGTTTAACATTTCATATCACACCAACCTGAACTTGAATGTTGGTGTTTGATATGAAATTTTCCTGAACTTTAACATTCAAGTTGGTGTTTGAAATTTTCTTGAAGTGAATACCAAGTTCACTTCAAAACACTGGTGTTAAAGTTCACATTCACATATCACTGCAAAACACCAGTGATATGTGAATGTTAAAACCTGGTATTCACTTCAAAACACATCACATTCACATTCACATTCAAAACACTGGTTAAAGTTTAACACTGGTGTTTTGAAGTTTGATTTTGAAATCACATTCAGCTGAATACCAGTTTCACATAAGGAATGTCAATATTCTATTTCATATGTATATCAATATTCTGTTTCACATAGGCTAGCAACAGATCCAAAACATTGTTATAAGAAAATATCAGATTGGCCAAAACAAATGCTTTTGTCAAACTGTTATATGTCCAAATGCAAAACATTGTTATAAGAATATATCAGTAAATATAGTATACTCTCCATATATATTGAGGACTACATTGCAGAAAATGTCCAGTAACAAAAAAAGTCTATTCATAATTGCTATGGGATGATCGACAGTGTATTGTGCATGATATTGAGGACTACATTTATATGAAGGAGAGTATGCTAATATGCTTATATGTTTTCTTGAGCTAATATGCTTTCAGTTTCGTCTCACTTAATTTCAGTCTTCAAGTAATTTCATATTAACACCATGATTTCAGTTTGTGTATCAATATTGAGGTAGTCATCAATATCATATAGAATTTTGGTTGCGTTAGTAACTTCAAGTAGCTTTTGTGTAGTCCTCAATTTCATGTTAACAACATGATATTGAGGACTACATAACATATTGTCAAGTTCAGTTCTTCAATATTTAAGACTACTTAACATTATTTTAGCATGATATTTCAGTTTATGTATCAATAACATGATTTCAGCATGATCCTCATAAATTTCCTTCGCCTTCAGGAGGTCGCATTCGAAGCTCAAAATCAGCCGCGAATATGACAATGTCTCCTCTGAAGCATGTATCTTCAGTGAGTGATATAAGACAATGACCATGCTTTTGAGTTCAGTCCA
>JAULAV010005960.1:0-35000 GCA_030789695.1 Scilla litardierei
TAAATTTTCGGGGGAACTAAGATTTTGAGGGGGGATTTCTAAAATGAATCATGTCCACATTTTCAGGAGAACTAAGATTTTGAGGGCGGAATATCTAAAATTAATCGTGCCTACATTTTCGGGAGAACTAAGATTTTGAGGGGGAAATATCTAAATTGAACCGTGCCCGCGGGCACGGGGTATGACTAGTGTATATATATATCTGTATGTTTATATATGTATGTATATACTTTTGTCCAATTTCTCTTATCCAATTTCTCTTGATAACATCCCTATTTTATAGAATAGATGTATGTATATGTATGTATGTATGTATATGTATGTTGTATATATATACTAGTCATAACACGTGCCCGTAGGGCACGGTTCATTTACGATATTCGCCCCCCTCAAAATCTTAGAAACCCAAAATTTAATGCGTACCAAGAAATTTAGTTCATCACAAAAATCTTAGGTCCTCCCAAAATTTATTTTAATGGGAGTTCGGTTTTCAAATGAGTAATGAGAGGAACCCAAATTTCAACAAATAGCTTTCAAATAGTTTGCCAAAAATTTTCGGTCCCATCCAAATTTTGTTGGGTTTTTAGCATATTCGTCCCTTAAATCTTGCGTATTTTGATATCCGTCCCTCAAATCTTTATAGTTGCCCTCAAGTCCCTCAAAAGTTAGTATTTAACCTTAATAGTCCCTCTCACTAACTATCTGTTAAAATCTTAACGGAAATGGGAATATTCCGTTAAATTAAGGGACTATTAAGGTTAACGTTCAAAATTTAAGGGACTATTAAGGTTAAATACTAACTTTTGAGGGACTTGAGGGCAATTTAAAGTTAAATACTAACGGAATATTCCCATTTCCGCTAAGATTTTAACGGATTGTTAATAAGAGTGACTATTAAGGTTAAATACTAACTTTTGAGGGACTTGAAGACAAATATGAAGATTTGAGGGACATATATCAAAATACGCAAGATTTAAGGGACAAATATGCTAAAAACCCAATTTTGTTATCACCAGAGAATCTAGTTCCCTCGAAAATTTTAATTCCACCAACAAACTCCATATACGTACAGTATGTAATTATCCTTGCGTATAACTGAAAAAAAGGTCCCATCTAAACAGCAAAGAAGAGTATATATGATATTTTTAGAAATCTTATTAAAAAATTATACAAACTTCAATATACAAACTGATATTTACCGTCTTGGAAGTTCGATTATAAAAATTCACACATATGCATGGCTTTATCTTGGTCAGACCATCTAAAGATATATTTTTTGCAACAAACACGATCAAAACATATACCTGCTTCTGTGAAATTTGAAACCTGATCTTGTTCAAGACGTCTGGAATATTTACAATATTCAACAAACACAAAAAATGGATTTTCACCATTACACTACGATGAAACATTATCCAGGAGATGTGCCCATCAAAAATTTGGTGTTTTGAAATAACATAGTTTGCAAGATTTTAAAGGTAATACAGCCAAGTTCAGTTTGGATAATTGACAATAAGTTATCAGTCTGATCCAACATAGTTCAACATAGTTTACTGATGTTACTGTTTAATTAGAAAAATTATCAGTAAAATGTAACAAACATAAGTAGTAATTATGGTTGATTTTACAATTAAAATGCTCTAAAATCTTAATTGTCCAAGAACTAACAACAGTAATTATCCAAGTTTAGTTCAGGATTAAATATTTTTACAACCAGTGCCATTGTTCTAAACTGATGTTAGTTCAGTTTACATTAGTTTGCAACAACACTAATTAATGAAAACTAATGTTCTAAATTCAAAAAACTGATGTTAGTTCTAAATGTGATTACCGACAATGGTTTAATCATTCTATCCTCTTTAATTATAAAATGTAAACTAAACTTATGTTTTATATCATTCATTGGTGGGTTTTTTTGACTGAATCTCTTCCTTGTATTGTAGTCAAATTCATCTTCCCTTTCATTCATCAAATTCAAATTCACCATCTCTTCCATAGCCCAATTATGAATGAGAGAATGTAAACTAAGCTTCATCATCTTCGAAGTCTGTAATTCTGCGGCTTAAAGGGAAGGAAAATTGTGAACTCATTTCAATTTGAACAGGAAAGCTAAGCATATTGTGCCCAGTCCATTGATACTGTGATACACTTTCAATGGTTCGAGGTCCTGCTCTATTGCTACCGATACTGATACTGTGATACTGTGACATGCTTGTTAACTTAGGAACCATATAATCAAAGGACAGTTAATTATTTTAACTTTGTTTAATTTATACCAAATTTGCATGCAACTTGGTCCTAAGATCTGAAAATACAAAGCGGTGGATTATGTGATAGAGCTATGACAATTAGCAAAATATTTTGTCGCATGCTTGTTATCATGGGCTTATATAAAAATTTTGGCAGAACGTCCTTTCATGATCCAGCATATTTCTTTCTATAGACTCGTCTATGAAGCCAACTACAAATTTGGGGTGAATGCTAAGATGATGACTATTATTATCTTTATGTTTCTAAATTATTCAAAACTAACCATAAACACATAATCGAAGGTAGGGGTGGATACGGGGTAGTTTGTGATAGTCTTGCATAATTGGAAAACATAAAGATATGGGTGGATACGGGTTAGTTTGTGATAGTCTTGCATAATTGGAAAACATAAAGATAGGGGTGGATACGGGGTAGTTATGGATCAGATAAGTGTGATATTTGAACCCAAACCTGAGAAGAAGTTTGGATTTGGATTCAAGTTAAAATTTGTGGCGAGATTCTCTCCGATGTTGGGTCGATTGTTGGCGTCATGTTAGCAAACAATCACGGCCGGTCGTTTCACGGGGCCACACCTTATTTTAAATTTTAAAATAAATTTAAAGTATTCTTCTTCGATTTAAAGTATTCAAAGTATTCAAAAAAGGAATGAATCCTGTCTTTTATCTATTATAATGAGATAGGAATCTGGCTGACTCAGTGAACAAAAGGGTTGTTAGAGCGGTGGCCATGATTTGGACAACTCAGCATGGTGGGCATGATGGAAAGTGATGGGTTTTTGCAGGGTCCACTTGGGTGTGCGTCTGGCTCTGGATGTGGTCTTGGATGCATGAGGATGTGGTTGGTTGATTATAATAAGCAAGATAATTATCAAGCCAAGAGCAAAGCCGCCAAGATATATCTAGCCAAAGTATACACTCACGCATGTGTCGGTGTATACATACATACATATGTGATGTTTAAATGGAAATGTCTATCTCATTTTGAGCTTGGCAAAAAAAGTTCCATACCTTCAATTTTTCACGTGCCTGTCATATCCTAATTTTCTTATTAGACCGGGACAACCAAATGGATTGGCTTGTTTTGATTTCATTTTCTGAAAAAAAAATTCAAAGCATTATATGGATTTCATTTTCTGAAAAAAAATTCAAAGCATTATACTTCAAATGGCAGGATTGTAAATGCATATGCAAACATCATAAATGACATTCTTTGAAATAAAAAAATCATAACTTGATTTTAATGATTCCATGTTTGCACTAATTTTGCTAAATGTGCTAAACAGTACTAATTTTATTGCACATTAAACTACTCTCTCTTTCAGTTCGTTAGTGCTAAATGTGCTAAATAGTACTAATTTTATCAATCTAAATAGTGCTAAATGTGCAATAATTTCCAGTTCATTAGCTATAATTCTATTTTGGAGGTTTGTTATCTGGCACTTTTCTTTGGGTAATAACAAATAAGTTGTGTTGCAGTCAAATTCAGTTATCCACCGGGTTATATATATTAGTTACAATTTGCAATTACAATTTGCAATCCTCCGGGAATGGGCTAGGCGAGGTTTAATCATGTACTTTTAAATGTTTACTTCTAAATTCCCATCTGTTTATTCCCTCTGTTTACTTCTAATTGTACTTTTTTGAAATCTAAATTTGATTGAATCAACCAAATAACCAAATACAAAGCTGATCAAAGCCCCAATAATGACTGAATCAACCAAACACAAAGCTCCAAAATGCAAAGCCCTAAACAGATCTGGTGGAGGATTTGATGCTGATGAGTGGCAAAAAAATAATGGAAAAAAGATTGTTGACAGAGGACAAAGAATGCAGTTACCTTCAGTCATGGAGAAGAAGAACATTCAGAGGTATATATGTATGGCTGTAAAGACAAAAAACAAACAATAATCAGAAAGAGTTAAAGAAACCATAAATTATGTGTGTGTGTGTGTGCGCGCACGCGCGCGCGTGTATTCTTTGTGTGCACGCCTATCTGTTATGTTCCCTGTTTGGTTCCATGTTCAAACTCGTTTTGGCTATAGTTATTCGGCTACATATACCAACAAATGCCATGACCATACTCGGACGATATGGCTTTCAATAAATTAAACATTTTTTGGGGGCAAATTGACTTAAAGCTTACCCACATCAAATGTAATAAAGCTTACCCACATCAAATGTAATACAAAATTATATAGGGAAATACACTTTTGACAAACAGAGCATATTGGCCACATGAACTTTAACCAACAAAGGCAACAACAGGACAGCTCAGCGCCTAAATGTTTTGCTCTCATGGGCCGATGTTCCACCTTGTGAATAATAACATTTAATGTATCAAAAAAGAATAAAAGAATCAGAGCAACTGAGTATCCAATAATCTTTATAAAACCTTATCCAATCGCCAATCCGGATCAATCATTAATAATCGGAAACAAAGTGTGGATGAGATAAATGAATATAAGAATTTAAGAACATAAAAATGTTTGAAAAGAATAAATAATAATCGAGCATGCTCGATGAAAACCAATCCATATGGCAATGTAAATAGAGAAATATACAAATTCTGATGAAACCACACGCAATGAAACCAAGTTTTACAATATTGTTTCAAACACCATTACATGAAATAATCTGGGCATTTATTTTGTGGTGACTTCATGCATAGAAAATCATTGGCTTTTCATTTATGTAACACTTCAAAATGTGTATATCAATTTCACATAGAGAATCTTCAGTTATATTATCCCATAGATAATAAGAAGAACACGTAGTTAAACATGTAGTTAATATTATCCCATATATTATCCTCAGTTATCAACTTCAAATTATGCAAAAAATGTTAAACACGTAGTTAATAGCCAAAAAGGCTGATCAAGAACAGAACTTTAGCTTTGCCCATAGATAATAAGAAGAAATGGAGAAGGAAATGAGACTTTTTTTACACTTACATGGATTCTATCAGCCATTTCCTCTTTGATCAGGATTTATTTCTGTTTCTGTTTGTTGCTTTGATGACTGAAGATTTTCCCATTTCTTTGCCCATTTCTTTGCTCTGTTATACCTCCAGATAGAGAAAATGAGATCTGCATAAAAAAGAAGATGATGATGTGAATTTAATTATGGTGTAGCTACATGTCCATATGTTCTGGAAATGCCTTAGACAATTGTAACTGGATGTGAATTTAATAATAATCATGAAAGAAGTTCCAATTTTTCCATTTGATCAACACACTTATAAACATGCTTAACGAAAATCATTGTCAAGGAAGCATGCAAGAATGTGATAGTTTGGTATTGTAAACTCAAACATTAAGCACAAACCCAGGGGAAAGTCAAAGAAACAACAAAAAAGTTATGCTGATTTTGATATAAACTGAACACATTAACTTTTTTTAAAAAACAGAGAGATACAATGAAGAAAAAGAAGAAAAAAATGATATTTAACTAAGCATTCTTTTACTTATGATTTCATGATTATGCATCCAAATTAAGAGGTTTACGTAAATTTCAGCTAATATTTTTTTAAAAACTGTTTGAAATGAGAAAAATTGTGTTTGAAAACCCCTTTCGGCGATGCTTCAAGGGTGGTTGGCACACCCTCGCTTAGATCAGATCTTGCAAGGCACTGAATCCTAAAACTGCAAGAACTTCTTGATGGTCGCCATCTCTGTCGAGGTCTTTGGCAGGCTGAACTGGTGGCTCAGCCCATTTCGTGCCTATCCTCAGTTCTGTAAAAACCTGTGAGCAAAAGAAATGAAACTATTTCTCCAAAAGCAAAGCATCAATGGATATAGATTTTGTTTCTGCTATTTTTAGCAGACCATATTAATAGTGTGGAAGGTGCGTGGTCAACGTGGTCAAAGGTGGGATGCGCGGGACCCCCGAGTTGTCGTGGCTGTCACCTGAGACGGAGATGACCGGTGGGGTCGACCGACGGTGCGTTCGCTCAAGCGGAAAGGCGCGGCTCCATTCTTTGGCGGGCCGAGGGGTAGCCTCGGTGAGATGACAGCCTCCGGGATCGGTTGAAGGCAGAGTCGCTCGCTGCGGGACGCGCGGATCCTCGCGTCGGCTTGGCGAGGGGTAGCCTCGGCAGAGCGACGTCCTCGTGATGAAGGAGACGAACGAGGTCGGGGACGAGGTCGCTCGGCTCCGGCTGGAAGGACGCCGAGGGGTAGCCTCGGCGTCGCAGGATCTCCTGGACCTGAATAGACGAGAGAGCTCGTCAGGGGGGGTCGGACCTTGGTTTCGACCGAATCCCCTCCGATGCCAAAGTCAGATCTGGCCTGATAAGTGCTCGGTGGGATCGAGTATTGCTCGCAGAGAGACCGATACTCGAGTCCTCGGGCCGAGCTTTGGAGGAGAAATATTCAAGGTGGAAGAAGGTGTAAGATGGGAGTATGAGGTACCTTCGTCGTAGGTGGTGAAGATCCGCCCCTCTCAAATGACGCCCGCCTCCTCCTCATATAGACGAATCCTGCTAATAATGTGCCATGACGTGACATCATGGCCGCCATTTATGGGGTCATGCAAATGGGGAAGTGTTGACCCCCTCTAATTGCGCCCACTTGATGACGCCATGAAGGCGGAATCATGGCCATGAGTGATTGCCATAATTGGCGGGCCATGAAGGCGGGGGAGTGATGGCCATTAAGTCTGGCCATGAAGTCAAGCCTTGATGGCTAGATGGCCATTTAAGTCGGACCATCATTGGCAAGTTATGGCCATGAAGATGGTTGCCATGTCTTATGAGCCATGATGGCTAAAATGATGGCTGTTAAGTTGGGCCATCATTTCATCCACTATGAAAGTGGGTAATCTTTTTGGGCCTTCGTATTAGGGGGAGAAGTGCGCCCCGCCCGTAGGATCCTTGGGCCGGAGCCCCAAGGCCGTAGTAGACCCGGCCCGTTCAGGCCCAGTCAAAATAGCCCGATCAATTGCCCCCATCTTCTGAGCTCTACCATTGTTAAGGTGGAGGTTGGGAGATGTAGTATAAGAGGGAAGAATATGCTTCTTTTGTAAAATCGGTCCGGCTTGCTGAGCCGGCTAGTGACAATAAGTTGTTGCGATTTGTTCGGTGGCGAGGTGAGTTGCCCCTCGGCTTACGGCCGATGAAGGAGATCCGCTCGGTGGCGAGGTGTGTTGCCCCTCGGCTTACGGCCGGCGAAGGGGATCCGCTCGGTGGCGAGGGGAGTTGCCCCTCGGCTTACGGCCGACGAAGGAGATCCGCTCGGTGGCGAGGGGAGTTGCCCCTCGGCTTACGGCCGACGAAGGAGATCCGCTCGGTGGCGAGGGGAGTTGCCCCTCGGCTTACGGCCGGCGAAGGAGATCCGCTCGGTGGCGAGGGGAGTTGCCCCTCGGCTTACAGCCGGCGAAGGAGTGATCGGCCTGCTAGGGGGTTGTCCCCAGCCCTTTGATCGATCTGTTCGTTCGGTTGCGAAGGGAGTTGCCCCTCGACTTATGACCGACGAAGGAGATCCGCTCGGTGGCGAGGGGAGTCGCCCCTCGGCTTACGGCCGGCGAAGGAGTGATCGGCCTGCTGGGGGGTTGCCCCCATCCCTTTGACCGATCTGTTCGTTCGGTTGCGAAGGGAGTTGCCCCTCGACTTATGGCCGACGAAAAGGGTGAAGACCTTGTGTAGCCTTTCGAAGATTCCATGGTGGCGCTCTGCCACTACTTTGCTCAGCTCGGGCGGATGAGGATGACTTTGAGAGTTTGACAAGGTGGCTTGGCTTTGAAACTCAGATACTTGGCAAGGCGGTCGGACTTGTCTGGTCGGCCTCCTCCTGGGTCAGTTGAACTGGTGTGGTCGGCCTCCTCTTGGTTGGGTCGGCCTCGTCTAGACACAGCTCTAGTTCTATTTCCAAATTTAGCTCCAGCTCCAGCTCCAACTATAGTTTTTGTCTGGACCGCATCTCCCGCTCCGGCTCCAGCTTTGTCTGGATCATAGCTTCTGCTCCAGCTCTGGCTCCAGCTTTTGTCTGGATCCTAGCTTCTGCTCCAGCTCTAGCTCCAGCTTTCGTCTGGATCCTAGCTCCGGCTCTAGCTCCATTTCCAACTTCAGCTCCATTTCCAACTTCAGTGCCGTTGGTCGCAGTGCGGTTTTCGGTTGTTGAGCTCTCCTTTGATGGGGCCAGGGTGTGCAGATTGATCGTTGGCGAATGTCTGAGGAGTGCTCCGAGAGACTGGAGCTTTGATTATCTTTTGGAGAACTTTCATGAGGTCGGGCAGCTCGGATCCACCTCTGTGAGCTTCGAGCAATTGATGGGTCAACTCGGCTCGGCCCGGCTCGCAGGGAGGCTCGGATGCTTGACAATGATGCTCGGCTAGGCGAGTTAGACTCGTCTTAGTCGGCCACTCCCCTGGGCCGATCGGCCTTGTCTAGACCCAGCTAACGTCGTCCCGAACATAGCTCAAGATCAGCTAGGAAGCGATGGTGACCATGTTTATCCCGAAGTTCCACCTGTTGAAGAAGGGGCTCGTCGGAGCCCAGAGGTCTGGAGCATCCGCATCAACCTTAAGACAGAGGCGTCGAGATGGCATTGAGGAGACTTTGACTGGTTCAGCCCCCGTCACTTTGAAGTGATCGTGCTTCGATCGACCGGTGGCGGAGGTGAATTGACTGGAGGTGAATCGATCCGACCCGGGGGTCCCTGATCAAAAGAGGCGAGCTTCGATCCGTCTCCAAGGGTATCGATCAAGAGGGGCGAAGGGCCGATCCACATGGAAGCGTTCCCGATAGAGAGGAGCGTCGAGCTCTGCGAGCTTCCGGAACCGGGTGGTCTCTGAACGAGTGAGGTGAGCTTCGATCCGCCTGGAAGCAATCGAGAAGATGTCAGAGGAAGCTGATCCCCGTCGATCGGAGTCTGGGTGCCCCGATCTTCATCGTGGGAGTCTCAATTTCTAGTTGATGAAGACTTGGTGACCTCCATCTCAGGTTGATGAAGACTTGGATGCCTCCGTCTTGGACAATCGAGGGGCCGAGAGCTCAGATCTGAAGTCGACAATGCCTTAAGCTGGGTGATGCTTCTCCAGTTGAGTCGTCGGCATAGGCCCGGAGTTCAGATCGGAGATGGGGTCTGCAAGGCTGAGCTTGTTGCACCAGAAGTCGAGCTTGCCATGCGCTAGCCGAGGTATAAGTCGCTCGATCTCCGCCAAAAGAGAAGACGAGCTTGCTCAAACTTTTGTCAAAAGGTCCGAGCTAAGGTGGGAAAGTTGCTGGCGGGGCAAGATTGTCAGTTCAGCATGCCCCGAAGAATTTGAAAGGGGATCCGAGCTCGGATCAGATCATGGGCCGAGGTATGCAAGCTAGTCGGGCACCTTTGATTATCTTCGAGTTCTCCACCTGAATGTTCTGAACCACGGCGACGAGCTCCTCCCTCGAGCGAGGCCATCTTGCCCCTTTCTGGGTCCGTGGGTCGGAGCTTTTCTCCTCTGATCTAATTCGTGGAGTTTAGATTAGATCGTTGACGGCCTCCAAATGCGTTCGGATTTAGCCGAGGAGCTCGTGTAATTCAGCAGAGCCATTGAGCAAGAAAAAATGGGACCACACTGTTCATATTCTCCTTTGTGCTGGCGTCAGGATCAGCTCCCGCGCTTCTTGAGTTCCAAGAAAATGATTGGCTTCCTTCATCCAAGGTTGCTGACAATACAAATCTGAAGCCCAGTGTCAGATGCTTTGGGAACCACCAGCGGTCGAGCCCCCCAAAGATTTGCTTGGTGGGGCCGAGCCGGCCCCCCATATATCCTCTTCTGTGGGGTGAAGCTGTTCGGGGTCCGACTGGTGGAGAGCGGGGAATTGATGAAGGGCGCGAGTAGCACCTTAAGGATACCCTCACTGATCAGTTCAGCAGTAGTCAGCCTTAGGGCAGATGAAGCTCCCCTCCTCGTCATGGATCTCAAGCAGTGTGTGGTCGTAAGCATCGCAGGGTCAGACTCGTCCCGACGACGTCGCGGGCCTTGCACTCGATCATAAGAAGATTTTGGCTCATCGGGACGAGATTCGCGGTGTCGCCGCTCGTGCCGAGGCCTCTAACGACTGATCATGTGTCTTTGCAAAGCCGGTCGACCGAGTGGTCGAAACAATATAGCTCTTACGACCATGCATGCATCTTCAAGGAGCTCGTCTTGTGTCTTTGCGGGGCTCGACCAGCAAATCTCCTTCTTCACAACGTCGGTGTTCACAGAGCTCGCCCAATCAGATTTGAAAAGCCAAACAGAGTTATGACTCACCTCCGATCAAGGCTAAAAAAAGAGTTAGCAATCGAGGGTCAGAGGATGCTAAGCCCAAAAAGAGCTTGCAGGCTGATTTGGTTGCAATTTGCAGGCTGATTGTGATCGATCCGTTGATAACTGGGACTTGAGTTCCTGGTCCATCCGAGGGACCATGCTCGGAATAGGATTGGGTTGGAGGTTCGGATCGATCCCGATGAAGCCTAGAAGATGGGTCGGAGGCTCGGATCGATCCCAAGCCAAGCTGCTGGAGTCGAACCGTCGATCGGAACCAGAGGTCCTCGAACACTGGCTTACCAAGCGGATCTCAACAGACCTTGGCTTTTTCGAGTGGATCTCATCAGATTTGAGCCTCGACGGTGGTGGTATCAGCTTCGTGCCAGCCGCAAGATCTGCATCCACCTCTGACGTGGTCTGCATCTTGATGGCTGGGGTGATTTTGGAGATCGCCATCGAGTCGGGATTCCTAGGGTCAAACGCCAACGACACCATCTGGGCGAAGCATCGGCCTGGGTTCGAAGGCTACGTCGATCCTCATATGCATTTCCTTGAAAGGTATCGTGATATGGAGGGTGATCTTCTGGGACTAAGGGGTCCAAATCCTGTGGGATTTTGGACAAGGGGTCCAAATCCTTATGAGATGGGGGGTCTCATAATCAAGATGTGAGTCTGAAAGGTTATGCGGTCTGCCATCACTTCGACAGTTTGGTCTTTCAGATCACTGGAACAAGCCAATGCCGATGCGGCTGATGACGTAGGTATTGACTCGTTACCACAGACGGTGCCAAATGTTTCTGCTATTTTTAGCAGAACACATTAATAGTGTGGAAGGTGCGTGGTCAACGCGGTCAAAGGGGGGACACGCGGGACCCCCGAGTTGTCGTGGCTGTCGCCTGAGACGGAGATGATCGGTGGGGTCGACCGACGGTGCGTTCGCTCGAGCGGAAAGGCGCGGCTCCGTTCTTTGGTGGGCCGAGGGGTAGCCTCGGCGAGATGACAGCCTCTGGGATCGGTTGAAGGCAGAGTCGCTCGCTGCGGGACGCACGGATCCTCGTGTCGGCTTGGCGAGGGGTAGCCTCGGTAGAGCGACGTCCTCGTGATGGAGGAGACGAATGAGGTCGGGGACGAGGTCGCTCGGTTCCGGCTGGAAGGACGCCGAGGGGTAGCCTCGACGTCGCAGGATCTCCTGCACCTGAATAGACGAGAGAGCTCGTCAGGGGGGTCGGACCTTGGTTCCGACCGAATCCCCTCTGATGCCAAAGTCAGATCTGGCCTGATAAGTGCTCGGTGGGATCGAGTATTGCTCGCAGAGAGACCGATACTCGAGTCCTCGGGCCGAGCTTTGGAGGAGAAATATTCAAGGCGGAAGAAGGTGTAAGATGGGAGTATAAGGTACCTTTGTCGTAGGTGGTGAAGATCCGCCCCTCTCAAATGACACCCGCCTCCTCCTCATATAGACGAATCCTGCTCATAATGTGCCATGACGTGACATCATGGCCGCCATTCATGGGGTCGTGCAAATGGGGAAGTGTTGACCCCCTCTAATTGCGCCCACTTGATGACGCCATGAAGGCGGAATCATGGCCATGAGTGATTGCCATAATTGGCGGGCCATGAAGGCGGGGGAGTGATGGCCATTAAGTCTGGCCATGAAGTCGAGCCTTGATGGCTAGATGGCCATTTAAGTCGGACCATCATTGGCAAGTTATGGCCATGAAGATGGTTGCCATGTCTTATGAGCCATGATGGCTAAAATGATGGCTGTTAAGTTGGGCCATCATTTCATCCATTATGAAAGTGGGTAATCTTTTTGGGCCTTCGTATTGGGGGGAGAAGTGCGCCCCGCCCGTAGGATCCTTGGGCCGGGGCCCCAAGGCCGTAGTAGACCCGGCCCGTTCAGGCCCAGCCAAAATAGCCCGATCAGATTTAATTTGGGGTTATTGGTACCTGATGATTTAATTTGGGGTTGTTTTTGGATAGCATGTGAGATTCTTCCCATGAGGTCATCGGAGTATCGCCGCCACCGTCGACAATAGATTCATTCTTAATCTCCGAGATCCGAGGCATTAACCCGCAGGACGATGAATGCCTCGATGAAAAGCTCAACTGGCTCTTCAATCTGCTACATGTCTATACTCCACCAGCTTCGTTCCCATTTCTAAATCCAGCAATCCCCCGCATAAACCAGTATCCTACCAAAAACAGCAAACAGCAACATCAAAAACAAAAAAATTCAGTCCCCTGATATTGCTGGGGACAAAAATAGACAGATATATCTATTCCATTTCCTTTCCATTTCAATCCAAACCGAGAGAAAGAGAGAGAGAGAGAGAGAGGAGAGAGAGCCCAGAGAGAGAGAGAGAGAGAGAGAGAGAGAACCCATCCTTTGCAATAGCTTCATCATACTCCTTTTTCCCTCTGATGCAGGAATCACTAAAATTGACAATAGCCCACATGAGTAAAGACTCTAATTACATGCATAATTTGATGGTATGTCTAAAATGTTACCTCCGGCTAGATCCCTGGTATTGGCTCTAGTCATCATTAAGCAATGGAACCTCTCTCGCATTCTTTGAAGAGTAGTCACCCATCTTTGAGCTCTGAAAGCCATGCCACAATCGACTAAGTCCCGAAACAATCCTAGAGACGGGTACTTCTCTTCAACCTCTATGTGTTCAACCCAAGAAACCTGCAACATTACTTGAATCAGATATGACACAATCTGAGAAAATTTGATAGATTGTCATTATGTGAATTACCTTTGAGTAACCATTGGGCATATCCTGAATCAAGCAACCTGAAGGTAGCATGCGGTCGCCTGAAGGCCGATCTCTATGAAAGTCTCATTACCAAAAGCATCAATCTGCATCTTCATCCCAGAATCCCATAGCATTCAATTGGACACCAATTTGTGATAGCATGAAGGTCAACACATTCTTTTAAAAAACCTTATAAAAATACATAATTTGGGTTATTATACAGGCTACATTGATAGTACTTGCTGAATTTATCTCCAAAATCAAGATTATAATAATTTGCTAATATAATCTCATATTAAGATTCAGTAGTATCTCAAAATCAATAGCTAATTATAAAATCTACTAATAAATTTCAAAAATCTTGAATCATGCATATCTCAAGCTTAATATTCAATTAAAATTTATGATCTTACCTTCACACTTGAGCCTATTTATTTATAAAACAAAAACTAAATAATTATATAGAGATCCTTTTTTTTTTGAATAAACAAAAAAAGGCTAGCTGTCCATGCTTGGAGAGCCAATTCTTTGCGTCACTTTTTGTGACACACACACACTAATTAACTCACCCAACAATGTGTACATGCATCTCAAAGTGGATGCATAAGTTTTGTTTGCTGGTGTATTAACCACATTATTTCTATTAATTTCATTCTTTCAAAAACTGTGTCGAATGATAGCCGGAATCTTGGCGCTGACTGATGCTGTCTGTTTATGGGGTTGCAACAAGCTGTTCGCAATTTGCATCAGTTGTCCATCCCAAGTCCAGTTGATATACTCCAATCTTATTTCAGAAGGGGTTTTAGGCTGCTAATTTGCTTACAACTCGCCACATGCTTTGGAATTGATACGCTCTGGGAAAGAAGAAAACGAAACTAATTTCCATCCATTAAGCCTAGCATTACCAAAAGCTGAAGCAGTATGGATCGATCCTTCCTTCTGCTAACCAAATTCGAAAATCGAAAAACATGCATTCTCAAAACTTATTATCTAATTCTAATTTAGAAGCTTAGAATCATGATCAAACTCTTTTTAAAAAAAACTAAAAAGCACCACTTGCCCTCAACCTGCTTCTTTGCCGCTGCCCTGTTGCCCTGCGCGCTTCACCACCTGGCAGCCCCTCCCTCTCCTCCTAGCTGCGCTGCCTCCCGCCTGGCTGGCTGTGCCCTGCCATACTCCCCAGATCCGTCCAGATCCGCGCCGTTGCCCCACGCATGGCCGCCATGAGCACCGCCCTGCCTGAGAACCCCGTGGACACCGTTGCCCCGCGCCCCCGTTTGAGAACCCCGAGCCGCCGAGATCTGCCATCGCCGCTGCTGTGCCCCCGCACCCCTTGAACCGCCTTACTTTTATCATCCATATAAACTTTTCCGCTGTTAAAAAATGTTTTGGGGCTGAGCTGTAAACAAAGTTTTCAAATTCTCATCTCAAAAATTATGGGGCTGAGCTGTTATGGGGCGCAGATGTTAAAATTTTTTCCCCCCAAATGATTTCGGTTTACAAAGTTTTCATATGAGTTCATTTTCAAGTATTCAAACAATACTAACTCATTTCCCCTCCAAAAGTCCCCCCCAAATGAAGCCATCATCATTTAACCAAATTCTCTTCTCCCAATTTCTCTTATTCAATTTCTCTTGTCTTAACCAAATTCTCTTATCCAGATTGTATTATCAACAATTGTTTTATCCAATTTCTCATATTTTAACCAAAATCTCTTATCCAAAATCTCTTATCCAAAAACTCTTATTCAATAACCCAAGATAACATCCCTGTTTTATAATATAGATATGTATATGTATATATGTATGTATATATATGTATGTATATACTCTTGTCCAAATTCTCTTGTCCAATTTCTCATGTCCAATTTCTATTGATACCATCCCTATTTTATAGAATAGATGTATGTATATGTTTGTATGTATATGTATATATGTATGTATATATATGTATGTATATATTCTTGTCCAAATTCTCTAATCCAATTTCTCGTGTCCAATTTCTCTTATCCAATTTCACTTATCCAATTTCTCTTGATAACATCCCTATTTTATAGAATAGATTTATGTATATGTATGTATGTATATGTATGTATGTCGATGTATATATGTATGTTTATATATGTATGTATGTTTATATATGTATGTATAACTTTTGTCCAAATTCTCATATCAAATTTCACTTGTCCAATTTCTCTTATCCAATTTCTTTTGATAACATCCACATTCTATAGAATAGATGTATGTATATGTATGTATGTATATGTATATATGTATATGTATATATGTTTGTTTATATGTAGTATGTATATACCCTTGTCCAAAATCTCTTGTCCAATTTCTCTTGTCCAATTTCCCGTATCCAATTTCTCTTGATACCATCCACATTTAATAGAATAGATGTATGTGTATGTATGTATGTATATGTATGTATGTATGTATGTATGTATAAATATGTATGTATATACTCTTGTCCAAATCCTCTTATCCAGTTTCTCGTGTCCAATTTCTCTTGATAGCATCCCTATTTTATAGAATATATATCTATATTATAAAACAGGGATGTTATCATGGGTTTTTGGATAAGAGAATTTGGATAAGAGTTGAGAAATTGATTAACATTTGAGGGATATTTTCAAGAGAAATGGATAAGAGAAATTGGATAAGAGTTGAGAAATTGGTTAAGACAAGAGAAATTGAAATTGGGAGAGAGAACTTGAGTTTGGAGGGAAACAATTTAATATGAGGTTTGAAATTTTAAGTTTGAAACAAAATTTTGGGGGGAATTAAATTTGGGAGGGGATGAAGAAAAGTGTTTTGGGGGGAAATGAAATATTTGGGGGGAAATGAAATATTTGGGGGTAAAGTGGAAATACAGCAAATGATCTCGAATTAACTCCCTCACTCGGATCTCCCTCACGCTCGCTTCTTTCTCCCTCACCCAAACCCCCTACCTCTCCCGTGCTCTGATCTCGACCCCGTCCCTCCCTCTCTCTCATTCAGCAAGACCCTTCCACCCCCTCTCTCAGCAAGGGTCGGCATCCTCCATGGCTATCAAACCTCTCCCGCTGTTCAAGCCCTACCCCCCTCTCTCACCTCTCACTCGGCATGACCACCGCTCAAACCCTACCGCCCCCACGAATTTTTTTGGATTGTTGCTCAGATCTGCGTATGAAAGTCTTTGAGGGCTGCTCCTACGTTGAATTTCAGGTATTATCTCTTTGTTTTTTTGGATGGCAATTTTTTTGGGTGATTGATCTTGCCCAAAATTGACTGATATGGTTACTATATGAAATTCAAGAAAAAAATTTAACAACCACAAAAAAAATTGGTGAAAATTGAATGATATGTGCTGTTGGTCTGTACAAATTGTTCAGTTGAATGATATGTGATGTTGAACATAATTTGTAATGTGAATGGTATGTGATGTTGAACAATTTTGAAGTTGATGGAAAAAATTTGCTGTTCTCGCGATCTATTGTGTGGCGTGGCATTTTATCACTGCTGGTGGAGAGCAAATGTTTCCCTTTCTGCCGAGAAGCTTGAATAAGCTTTTTTGCCATTTCAGGTGTTCAGGAAGTTTGGGTGAAGAAATGTGATCCTACGAACGAGACTTTTGATCATAACAAGCATCATACGGTGTTCAAGGTACCTGATGCTTCCAAACCCCCTGGTATTGTTGCCGCTGGCCTGAAGGTATGCATTATAGAAAATTCGACTCTCGAGCCTTAAGGTAGATTCCATTGTTTTGAGTTTCACTCTCCTACTTGCATTATGCTTCCAAACCCCCTGGTATTTTTACCGCTGGCTATATGCTCTACGATCGCGTTCTTCGTCCAGCAGAAGTTGGCCTCAAAGGGTTATGTCTTGCTTGCTTTGGTTATTTTCAGTCAATCGGCCTTGGGAGCAAGTCAATCTTTTGTGTTCTTTGCTTTAATATCATTTGAAATATGTTTGTTTCTCTTAAAAATTAAATTTTGTGATATGGGGTTCTATTTGTTTTTTTCCAACTCAGTATATGGTTTATATATAAACATATGTGGGATGTACTATGTTATTTTAGGACTAGAGAGCATGTGATCTGTATTTGATTTACTTTATTCATAATTCTTGATGGTAATCTCTATATTTGAAACTTTTTGTTGGCGTTCATTCGTTCCATCTATTATCTGGTGATGTTGATTGAGAAACAAGGGAATGTTTACAAAACAGAGGGGAAGGCTGATTATCGTGCAAGAATACGGCTCATCAATCCGAGTAAAAATAAATATAATACTCCCAAGTACCGATTTGTTGTTCGATTTGTATCCTTGAATTTTCTTGGTTAAATTGCACATAACACCTCTATTGTTATCAGTATTGAAATAAGCAATTTGATAATTTTGTCCTAGAAAAATCATCTTTTGACATGCAAATCGTTTGTTACAAATGTTCTGCATTTTCCAAAAAGACATATTGTCATATGAACAAACATTGATTATTTAATTATGAAAACTTGATGTCTTTTGCCATTGAATTATTTTTTAGCAATAGACACTGACTTCAATGTTCCTTTAGCAAACAGATGATAAAAATGTTCCCACATTCATTTCTTTTTGTGCATGTGTGAGATTTCCTTTCAATGTTTATTATTGTAGTTGTAACTTATTCATTTTAGTTTTGTTTGACATGCAAGCAGGTGATAAAAATGTCCAAGAAAATTTTAATTTTGTTTGGTTTGGTTTTGTCTTAGAATTAAACACTCTTGAACTATTGATAAAAAATTCTTGGGTCAAATTTTTTAATTTAATGGATCGTCGGGGATGAAATAAACAATGTGAGATTTTTGACCTAGAGATATCATCTCATGTTCAATTATGAATCATATTTTTTCCATTAAACATTGATTGTTCAATTATGAAAACATGATGTCTTTTGCCATTGAATTCACTGTTCCATGTTCTCATGTTCATTTCATTTTTTGGGAAAAAGGCATCTCATGTTCTTTTTGTTCATGTGTGAGTATTCTTTTATGCACATGCTTCTTCAAAATTTATTTGATGATTTTTTAGATTATATTCAGGATTTGGTATGTATTGATCAATGCTAAAAAATTAGGGAAGGCTATGAAAAAGTTTTTCCTTTCATAGTTAAGACCTAGCTGGTCTGTTGGTTATATTATTACAATCCATGACTCTATAGGCTAATCAGATATTGGTTTCTATGCTTGGCATAATCACAGAGAGGTTTATAATAATCAACAACGAAAGGGTTTGGGAGATGCATATTGTATTGTAAAAACCGGCACGCTATTAACAGGATTGCTAGGGGTTTTCGTATTAGATATATTCCTATAACGCAAACTATTCTCAAGGACATCGAGTCTCAAATTCTGATCAATGGTCAGCTAGGAAATTTCATTATTTCTAAAAGAGGTTTGAGGTATGATGATCCTCTTTCTCTATTACTACTTGCTTGAGCTACAAATGCTTTTACTAGAACGATGCAATTTGCTGCCTGGAATAAGCTTTTGCAGGTTTGGTTCCCAAGTGTTTTGACACTAAAGTCATTTATCTACAATAGCTAAGATACATTATTATTAATTTTTTTGAATTTTATGATAATTCGATTAGAGCTTTAAAGTTGCTTCCATATGGACATGAGTTAGCTTCAGGGTTAGGGCTCAAATAATAGAAAACTGGTGAAGCTTTTTTTGTTCGTACCACTATTACTTGACACCATTGTAAGAACTTAAGCTTCATTGTTAAGTAATTCGTAGCCTGCAAACGATCTCCAAATACAAGGAAGATGACGCATTCTTTTTAGTATATGTGCTGGTAATATTGGTTTTTAATTTTTAACTTTGAATTATTAATTGCCTCCATTTGCTTTTGTATTATTGATATCACATTAACATCAAAAATATTTTTTTACACTTTATTTTCCAAATACTGCCCTTTTAGTCATTAATCTATCATTATTCTGAATTTTCCTCCCATTTACCTCCTTCTTTGTTCAGGTATGACTTGCCCTGTTGCAAGGAGATAATCTTGCTTGAAAAGGAATGACATGCCTACAAACTGGGTGAGGTTATCTTTTATGATCTTTTCATGTAGTTCTATATGAATGTGATCAATAACAGCTTGAAAATTCTATTTATTTGTTCATTTAATTCTTCATTAAATTCTTTTAATTTAATTTTTTTAATTTTGTTTTTTTAGTCTGAGGCCATCATGATTTTCAATTAGGAGTTTTGGCGGAATGCTAAGGTAATCACTTGCTTCTTCTGATTTTTTTTTCTGTGTTGCCGTTGAAAGTGTTCGAAGTTTTAAGCATTGTTATGGGAACTAGAGGAGAAAGAGCACATGCCAGAAGAAAAAATGGAGGGTGTTATGATCGAAGAGGAAGAGATAAAGTTGGTGAACGATAATGGAGGGTCTAACAGGAAAGAGGACGATGGGACTAACAACCATTTTCCAGAATTTTAATTTCAACTTTTTTGATGTTGTGGTTTGGTTTGGTGTTGATTGAGCAGGGGCTAAAGTTTTAATTTTATTTATCTGAATGCATGTTGATTATTTTTGTTATGAAATTAGAATGCAAGATTTGATTTTGTTCAGTGTCCATTTGTTGATATTGTTAGTTTGGGAACAAATTAGATATTGTGCGTTGATTCGCTGATTCTTTCAGTTATTTGAGTTTGCTTTACTTGCATTATTCATATCTCCCATTTCATTATAAACTCAAAATTACAGCTAGGTGGGTTCAGACAGTTAAGGATGGCAGTGCTCCCCCAACAAACCTCCATCGGAGCCTTCATATCTCATCTCCGAACTCTTTCAGAAAGAATAACCCTTGGTCAGTTCCCTATCTCTTGAAACCATTTGAGTTTGAATGTATTGATTTTTTTTAATTTTGAAAATGAATTTTGGTGGGGTTACATGCATAGCCTCTTTGAATCTACACTTTTTTGCATGATAAATTGATACCCATATATAGAATGAAGAATGAAAAATGATCCTTCTATAGAGAGAAGAATAAAATAAGTGCAAATTCTATGTTTAACTTCATTGTAACATAGTCAACAAGTTAAATATAGTAGCATTTAAATGATCCGCATATCATGCATAACATGCTATTACAGGTTATGCATCCAATCATTTTCTACTTTTGTTATGCACACATTACAAAACTAAACGCTATCGCTAAACTAGACCGTAATGTTAACAAATAGCTGCTTATGTATTTTTTTGCTGCCAAAATTTAAGAAGAAGAGTTAATTTTTGTGATCCATTTTTTGGTTATAAATTGCAGTTTCACTTCAGTTAATATTTTTTATGTGTTGGTGACATGTTGATAATCCATGGAGCCAATATATTAACTGCTGAATTTTAATCTAATGTGTGCTAGCACATGCTTAATTTCATGGATTCTAGGGACATGTTGAAGAGGACTTCAGAAGGAGGCTGAATTGCGGCTGAAGCCAAAGAAGCGCCTAATCTCATGGTGATTATAGTTAATTTAATATATAAGTTGGTTAATATAGTTGATTAGGCTTAAACATTGACAGATAGCGATGAGAATCGGAGGCTGAGGAGCATGCTATTTAAAGCCACCAGAAGTTATTGTGTTCTTCACAATCATCTTCTCATTGTCATGCAACAATAAGCACAAACATCTGGGGTATGTGAAATATACATGATTAACTTTTAAAATTATCGATTGTTCGAGTGCCTTTAAAATAATCATTTTTAGTCATTGGTGCAGTTAGATTCATGAGTATCATGTATTTTTTCCCTCCAATTTTTAGAGTAATTTTGTTGTGGTTATGATGGTCCTGAGATGAATTTTTTGAGCTTTTTGACTGTGTTTGATTTTGGGAAGTTGGTTAGTTTTGTTTCAATATTGATTCTGACGATGTTAATTTGGTTGCTAATGACTTTTTTGGGTCTCTTGCTGGTTAGGGCTAAGATTGTGGCCGATAATCAGTAATCAAGATTGCTTTTTTGCTTTTTTTGCACAAGTTGATGAATTTCAAGTTTGTTTTCTGCTTTATTGTAACTAGCGATTCTCAATTTACTTGCATATAATAATAATGCATAAGTTTAGCTCCAAAGATGTAAATTTCATATCAATGTAAGTTGAAGTAAAATCTATACATTTTTTCATTATGCACATGTATAACAAAAATATCTGTCTAATCGTGGTGCATATGGAAAATCCATATCAGTGTATTTTTTGAGATTTTGTGTATTTCCGTCATTATTGCATCAGTGTTGACCTGCAACATCAATTTGCCTAACGCTCTTTGTTTTTTTGATTTGGGCTTAATCCTCACTGTTTTTTGTTTTTGATACCTGTGTAATAATTTCATATGTTCAAGTTCTCATTTTTGTGTTAATTTAATTAGTTTAGTTTAATTTTGGCTCCAAGTAAAACATGCATTTTGGTGTTAATTTAATCAGTATGTTGGGAATGGCCATTATCATGTTATCAAACATGCACAACTGCAAGCAAATTTGCACAACTGATTGCGTACATGCACAATTGCACAATGTTTTTATCAAACTATTTACAAGATAACGGTTCGAGCATGTTCCAGGACGATTTTTTCTTTCCTACGTTCTCCATTCCATTTATATGTATTTTCTTTCCTGTAATCATCAACTTCTGTCTGTTAGGTTTTTGGTGTGGAGACTATGTCTGTTAGGGCTAACCCAAGACACATTAAAGCAACAAGCCAAGTGAAAACCCACACTGGTTCGGTGTTGTTCCCAAGGGAAGGCAGTCATAACATTAGTTGAGATAATTGTTAAACCTATCAAATTCAACTAAACACATAGGAATCCTCAAAATTTTAACCCTTCAGCAACACTTGCAGTGATAAAGGATTTTACCTGGACCGCTTTTTCGGTGGACCTTCCAATGTGTATTCTTTTATGATGTTCTCCTTTTGGGGAATTTTCTCTGAAGATCTTAAGAATTGAAGGCCAAACATGAATCTGGAAGCTATCACATTGACACAAGTCAATATTCATATAAATAGTTAAATCATGTGAAGCCTTCAGAAGAAAATTTAAATCTTTTTCACTTAATACAATTGTGAACTGACACCCACACACCTTGCAGTATAGTTATACCATGGAGTACTGTAGAATGCATGACTATAAAGTTCTAAAATTCTTTGGTCCACACCGTCTTCCAGCTGGAATTCCTTTTTTTGTAAATGTTAGTTGTTTGATGAGGGATGATGAACGTGCATAAAGTTCAAAGACATGTCAATGTCTTGGTCACCAGTTCCCTGCCATGAAATTTCTCTACAAAGCTTCCTCTAATCTCTGCATTATGGAATCATATTCCAGTTTACCATTTGAAATCTGTACATCTTGCATGGCCACAATTTGAAATTTTGAAATCAATACCAATTTGCTGGTTAAGCATATCAAATTGCTGTTTTTGTTGCATTAATGTCGAACCTATCTCCAAGACTTCTTTTTCTTTTTCTTTCATTAGTATTAATAATGATGTTATGGTTTCCTTCAACTTCTTCTTCTCCTAAATTTCTCCCTGTAGAGCTCTTTCATGTTCCCAATTGGTCTCATGATGGTTCAAGTTTAATGGTTAACATCCAATTGGTCTCATTATGAATTTGAAATCTGAATTTGTTATTAGTGGGTCCTGATAAAAGTACTCTTTTTTCTAACGATCTAATTGCGGTTCTTATTAGACATTTCAAATTTTGGTTAGTAGGTTGATAGTCCTAATTTGATGTTAGGGACTTTTTTCTGCATATAATGGACTGATAAAAAAAGATTGATTCGCCGCAATGCTTATCCATTTCAGTTGTTTGATGTGGAAAGAAAAAAGAAAAATAATCTAATTTTCAGTCATGGGAAAGATTGCAATTTTCATGTATATGGATAACATTAGGTTCCTGTTCTTTTATGAGTGTGCTCTGAAATCTGGATGTTTTAGGGTGAATCAAGGCTACATTGGTAATTTTGGCCTGCCCGTGCCATTTAATCTTTTTGATATTTAGTGCCAAAGCTAAAATTTTTGATTAGCAAATTGTCTTCACAGTTGATGGGCAAGTGAAGTATGAGAAGTGGATCCGAGATGATGATGATCATTCGGATGAATCTCAGACGGCATGGTGGCATGGTGGTTGAACCGACGAACAAATAAGGTTGATTTTGATGATGACTTACAGTGCGATACGGGAATATTTATACATGAATATTTATACGGGAATAACTTCATATCTTTATGCTTTTGATTACTAATTTATTTACTGATATATGCAGAAAAGCTACTTCAGTGGCTATGTTTCAAAACAATTTGAAGTTATTCTACACGTGAGGTATATCTCCCCTCAAACAACCCTCAAAGCAGTACCTCTCAAAGCCGCACCTCTTTAACCCTCTTCAGTCTCTCTCTGTATCATGTGCAGAGGAGAGTTAACTATTGTGGAGAGTTCAGTTTCTTCAACCCTCTTCAGTTTCTTCAACCCTCAAAGCGAGAACAAATTCATTTCTGACAAAAAATTCATTTGGTTACAGGTTTTAGCCCACGGTTTAGATCGTCGCATAGAGAGAAGCGAGAACAAACGGTTCCCAATCAGTTTCTCTGCATCATCTGCAGGCCACGGTTCAGGTTTCAGCCCACCTCTCTCTGTTGCCACGGTTCAGGTGAGTATGTATTTTAAAAAATTTATAGTAAAGCATTTTTCTCCAAAAAATTTCATGTTGCAAACTTTGATATATGTTGATTATATATAGATTCCCCTTACAATGTTGATTATTATATATAGATAGATATATATATATATAGATTAGTTCATTATGTTGTTTATTTCATTGGCAGTTTTTGTTTATAAAATATCATTCATGTTGTGTTTTGCTAAATTTGTTCATTATCTTCATATCAATTCCTTTTATATTCTGTCAATATATTTTATATTTTATCAATTTCAAATTTTATGTGCACTTATAATTCCAAGAAGTCCACTTTTAATTCTGTCAATTTCAGGAAGTCCACTTTTAATTCTGTCAATTTCAGGAAGTCCACTCATACTTCATCCCTTGCACATCTTTTATGTGCACTCATATTCTTTCAATTTCTAGGAAGTCCACTTATAATTCATCCCTTGAACATCATTCTGTCAATTTTATATTCTGTCAATTCCGGGTTCAAAAACATTGGCATTTGTTTCTTGAATTTTCTGTTGCAAGTTTGATTGTTTATACATGATTTTCCTAATTGAACAGAGAAAATGAGGAAAATATGAGTTTTGTTTATGCGAAAATATGATAATGAATCTTTGACATTTATATTGACTTGGTAATTGATTATCAATTGGTTTTGGCAGTATTTACAAATTGCAGTATAATCAATTGGGTTTTGTTTCGCAGGTAACCCCATTCCACAAAATTTGGTTAATTTATTTTTGGTTTTTTGATTAATTTCGCAGGTGGGAAATTTTCTTCCTATATTAAATTTTCTTCCTTTGTTTTGCTAACCAACATCAGGTGCTCAAATTGCTTCAATATGCTTAATGTTTACGAAGTATTTGTTACTCGATCAAGATTTGTAATATGGTAAGTGTGCTGTTTGTTACTTGATCAAGATTAGTTCTATATAATTCTTGGACGACACCTTAACCTGTCTTTCTACTTTGTTTTGTACTCATAGGATGGATCATATCATTTTGCTCTTGGGTCATCAGGAGACAAGGAGGTGGTTACTTTGCGGCAGTCGCTTCAAGGGCCCCATGATGCAGCTCCACAAAGGTAACATTTTGCACAATGTGGTGATTTTTTATTATTTGATGTGCTATATTTGAAGGAATACAATCGATTAGCATTTATGTCAACATTGGATTTATGGAGGGTAAGAATATTGGTTGCTTGATTGGCTTTGTACACAATAAAAGCAGGAAGAAATTGTGTTCTGTAGCATTGGAGTTCAATCACTGTGGGGAGCAGGGTAGATTATAATTTTTGGTGGTCGTGTAGGGGCTTTGTTGATAGCAATAGCATCGAAAAAGATCAAGACCAGTTTGAGGAAAGGGAAATAGCAACAAAGAGTTCAATTGCACTCGAACATGTTTATGTATTTTTCAGATTATCCTCATGATTGCTTTGCAGCGATACGAGGACACAACTTTTGCTTGATTCCCATCATGAGTTATAAGTCGAGTGCTCAATGATTTTAATGTTAGCACTCTGCTGAAGGTTATCAAGATATCATGTAAAGTTGATGTAAAAGAAAGTATGTGAAGTGTGTTCTATTTCCACCCGCAAAAATATACCAATATTCGAGACATGAACAAATAACCGACGACGCCTTTTACCCCTCCAAGTTTCATACTGATAGACAATTCAATGATCTTCTGTTACATTCTCTCCATATAGAACTTATAGTCAGTTCAAGTCGTTGCCATCATCTTATTTTTGACATAAGCTAATCAGGATCCTGATTGACCTTTATCATAGTTGCAGGATACATTAGCAGCTTCTCCTTTGTATCTGCGATTTTATAGCCATTATTTACTTAATCGGAAAATATATTAGAAATGCATGTCTGCGTGCCTGAATGTAATGTGTATGTCCTGGAGTTTGTAATCAGCGGCTCATAGAGTTCACTTGTGTAATTGTACCACGCGAGTCTCTAAATCGACAGTTTATCTGATTTGTGTTCCTCTCCCATCCCTCTTCAAAAACCTCACATTCTCTCACATAAATCTGTGTTTGTATGTCATTTTCGGCCAAATAGCAGTGTTTGCAGGGCACATGTGTTTCCAGTGCAAAGCAGGTGAGCACATGTGGGTTCTGGGTTTTGGTTAACTTCTTGGTTGCAAAATATGTTTTGGTTTGTTTCATGTGTTTTTATGTTTTTGTTTTGTGTTCTTTTGGGAATTATATTAAACATGGCATGAGGAATGCGAATTATATCAACTTATAGAGTTTTGTGTTCTTAATTTCACTAATTTCACATGCGTAGCATCTTTAAACTGATGGTGACATTTTCCTTTTCTTATGTTATTCAAGTGTTGTACATTGTTTTGCAGGTACATGTAGAGTATGAAACTGCTAAACGACATTATGCTCATGTAGATTGCCATGGACATGCAGATTATGTCAAAGTAAGTTGACAAAGAAAATGTTGAGCCTGCATCTTCGATCCTAGGTTATATAATTACATGCCTTTATCGACATTTTTGTTTGGCTTATTGGTCAACTGAGTAATGATGCATATGCAAAAGCTTGAAAATTTACCAGTACAAGGTGGATTTTGTTGCCTACTGTGCTTCCTTCTGATTGTTGTTTTTGCTGCCTAATGCCCAAGGTGGATATTGTGTAATTCGTATTTGGTGGTTGGTTGGTAATTATTGATGATATTTTGATTAGAATTATTGTTTTCTCATATTTGGATGATTATTTATGCAATTTGGTTGCCTAAATGTTATGCATCCCATTTCTTCATTTTGTATATATTTGGTTTGTTTAGTGGGGTAATGAGTATTCATTTGGTTGGTTTCTAGCCCTTTCTCTTACATCGATGCTCTCAACAAATGCAATGCCATCTCTGAAGGTAGCATGTACATTTTCATGGAAACAAATTAAATACAAATGTAGCATGTATGCAAGTACATTTGTAAAAAAATGCTTGCAAGGTCTTTTTGCAGGAAATGCTTTCAAATAAGTAATGGAGATGACTAACCCTTCAAATACCATTTTAGCAATATGTTTATGTTATCTCTTTGTTGAGTCCATATAAGTCATGTTTCACAGAGCAATTAATAAATTGCTTGCTGAAACATATCTCTCTTTTTCCTCTTCAAGCTATGGTCTCTCTACCCTTAAATTAGTTTGCTCAAAGCTGATTTTAGTGTTCTGTTGGTCATGGTTGGTGTGTATTGTTCCTGATTTGCTTTTTTGTATTGAACTCCAGGTATGACATGAAGAATGTCTCTCAGGAAGCATAAACCATTTGAGGAAGCATCATCAGTTGTTATGGCATCTTTACATTTTTCAACAAAGATGCCGGTAAAGGTCAACCCTATTGATCAAGATATGAGTTCAAGGCAACCTATGGAACCAGATGTTGGCATTGACCTTAGGGAAGTTTATCTTTTAATCATGCATTTTTTTTCAACGGGGCCATGCAAACTGACTTATGGGCACTTTTGGAATGAACTTTTGGAGCACCGGCTTTTGCCCAGAAGATACCATGCTTGGTATTCACGGAGTAATACCTGAAGTGGGAATGAAGATGATGATGGCATGTCCCTCCCATTATGTTATGATCACTTAGTTGAAAGGTATGTTACCGAAGTGGGGATGAATTTAATGATTGTAATGGAGAATTTGTTCAATTAGCTTCAAGGAGAATCGGCTTTTAGCTGAAATGTACTACAACATGGTTGTATTTAAATTGTACCAACACCTGATTGTATTTTGGTTGATGCTAAATTCTTTTAGCACACATCATTTGTTTTAAAATTGTATATATGAGGAGTTTAAATGAAATATAGCGAGACAGAAAATGTGGTGCTGATATGTGCTGTGTATGTGTAGTTTCTTCATGTTAGTATGTGATGAAATGTGGTGAAATGTGGATTGAAATGTTTTTGCATGAAATGAGCAGATTATATGTGATAAAATGAGTAATGAAATGCTGGTTGAAATGTGATGAATTGTATGATGAAATGAATAATGAAATGTGCAGATGAAATGGTTTGAAATAAGGTGAACTACATGTTGAAATGTCTCTAGGCTGTCCCCAGACTCTATATATAGCTAAAGGCTATATCTGGCGAACTGTTGTCTGAAATGTGGTGAAATAAGCAATGAACCTCTTCTGGCTACAAGCTATATACGGCTCTAAAGAGCAATATAATCTAAGCAAGCAATCAAAGAGAGAGCAGTAAAACATACCCTAATGAGCAATGCACCTATTTATGAACCAATTGAGCAATCAAACAGATATTGGCATCAAACAAATATCAAAAGACCAATCATCCATACATTCATATAGAGAAACAAAAATGCATGCACCACGTTTCATATACATACTCAAACATATACTCATTCATACATGAAGAACAAATACAACGTTAAGTGATGAAGTATGCCTTAGGGCACATGTGAAAAACAAATACATATACTCATTCATACTCATACATATACTGCGTTTCTAAGTTAATCAGTTTGTTTGTAGTGTAATATTTAAATGAACAGTGCTTTAGGGCACATGTTAAATCGGGAGAAAACTAAATTTTGGAGGCACTAATGTTTTGGGGGGGAATAAATTTCCTGGGAGAAGCAAATTCTGAGGTAACTAATTTTTTTGAGGGAACTAAATAATAATAATTGTGCTTTAAATTTTGGGGAAACTAACAATGTGAGGGGGAATTCTTAAACTAACAATGCTAAATTTGTGTCCGTTTAAATTTTGGAGGGGAAATAATTTTTTGGGAGAACAAAGATTTTGAGGGGATATCTTAAATTAACCGTGCCTGAGGGCATATGCCCGCGCTGCCCGCGCCCACCTGCTAATTTTTTTACGCTAATTTGTTGTTCCGCGCCAAAGGCGCCTGCACCGTTAAATATTTTTACACTATTTGTTGTTCCGCACAATTTTTGTTGTAGAAATAATTTTTTGGGAACAAAGAGTTTGCAGAGGAAAATCTTAAATGAACCGTGCCCGCGGGCACGGGTTATGACTAGTATATATACAAAATAGGGATGTTATCAAGAGATTTTAAATAAGAGTTAAGAAATTGGGTTTAAATGAGTAATATTATTAAGAGAAATGGATAAGATAAGAGAAATTGGATAAGATAAGAGAAATTGGATAAGTGAAGAGAAATTGAGTTAGAAATTTTAAGTTTGAAACAAAATTTTTTTGGGGAAATTAAATTTTGGGGGGAAACTAAATGATTAAACCGTTGATCAAAATTTTGAAAATCAATAAATTTTGTTTGAAATCTTTGTTCCCCAGCGCAGCCTGTATTTGCTTTCTGCTGCCTAAGAACGAATCCTCTCCCAACCTGTGCGAGGAATAAGAAGCAAACCCTAGCCGCTCTCCTGCGCATGATCCCAGCTGAATCCATCTCTTCCTTTTCGATCAACCTCCTCGATCACTTCTATGGATCTCCCGAACCAGTAAAAGAAGTCGCCCTCGCTGCCTTCGAGGTACGCAAGAGGGAATTACATTTTGCTACGAGGAGATTGGAGGTTTGCTATGGAAGAGAGTCGCCCTCACTGTTGCCCGCGCCGGGTTTGCTATGGAAGAGAGCTTCTATGACGATGATCTGAGCTCTTACCTTTGCCAAAGATCTGGGTCTGGGTCTTCTTCAATCTCTACACAGTTCAAACAAAGGTGCGGATCTCCCCCAATTTTTTTTCTTTTCTCTTCAGTCTATGTCAAAAGTCCCCCCTTTTGCAAGTTCACAGCAAGAGGTTTTCTGTCCTTTCTCTCTCTTTCATAGTTTTTTTATTATTCATTGATTAGTTTCCAGTGTTTATGGCCGATTTTGTGAAACAGTTGGTGTGAACAAAAACTGTTTGATGTATTGCCCCATTGAGAAGGTTGATACAATGACACAAATCAGCAATTTCTATTGATTTTCTATTTTTCTGGGCTGAAAATGTCATTGTGATGATGTTGTAGGTGCAGCGGTTGGCCATGGAGATCCGACAACTAGCTTCTACATGGCCAGTATCAGTCGTTGGTGGAGATTCTGGTATAGATATTTAATGACCTACACAATGGTAGCATGCTGGTGCAGCCACTCGCTGGGATTTAGATGCTAAAATGAGAAATTTGGATCCTTCCATCCACAACTTTTGTGTTGGGTTTCTACATGTTCATCTGTTTTGGTACCTTACATGCACTTATTGTTCCTTCTCTCTCTGGGTTGGATGTATAGTTGAGCGTACTGTATTCTAAAATGCCCTATTTATAATCTTGAATAAAGATTTTAACAAGTTGAAATCAGTATGAAACATTGAATTTTAAATCCAGCAAAAATTGAGTGTTGTATTTGTATGGTAGGTAATTCAAAACACTCCAATTTCCAAAATGAGTGCAAATGAGAAGAGCTTGTGCTGAGAACCTCAACCATAGAAGAGCTTGTGCTGAGAAGAGCTTGCGCTGGAAGATCATCCACATCCCCCTCATCTGCTGGACTCGCCTCCTCACCCACATCTTCCTCCTCACCCTCATTTGTTGGGGGACATCGGTGAGCTCTTCTCCACAATTTTTTTCATTGAATTTATTTCACCCTCATCCTATACACACAATCCCATTGCATATCAAACTCTCGGTAACCCTTGGTGAGCGTGTGATAATTAGCGATCTGTTTCTAATTTATAGCTTAGATTTGAGAGTTTTGTTCTATTTTTCAGTTATGGTAGTTGCATGGGGACATCCTCGGTTGTGGAAAGCATACTAGGAACGTATTTTAAACCTAATTTCTCAGGTATGTTAGTTGTTTAACCATTGTAATTTCGGTATTGGAATAATTCCAGGCGCACACACAAGGAGTCGTTAAACAGAAGGAATAAGGAATAATTTATCGATGTTTTGAATTTTTTGAGAATGAATTTTGGTTTCTCTGTTCTGAAGCATGTATGTGTGTGTTGGTTGGCAAATTTCTGCCAATGATCTTCAATTTGCCAACTAATTTATCGATGTTAAAGACGTTTGTAGTTAATGCTGATACTTTTGAGGTGTCATTGGTTAAAAGTCCTTTTAGAATGCTGCTAATGCTAATTGACTAACAACTTTTTGGTCCCCAAGCTTGGTTCTAGCAAATTTATTTATATTGGAATATTGGACTATGTTTTTTTATGGTAGTTATAGATGCCAATGCCAGAATCTTACTTTGATCAATTGTATAATGCTAGAATGTTTTTCTTGTTTTTTTTGAAAAAAGAATAATGATAGAAAGCCAATAAAGCAACAGAACGAAGCATGCATTCTCTCATGTAATTGCCGTCATACTAGGTTCATAAGCATACTGTTATTATCGATTTGGAGTTTTAATGCTCATTTTTACAGTTTCATGCTCATTTTTATTGTTTCATTTTAAACTGTTAACATTTGCACTCAAAGTGTCTTTTGCACTATCATTTCCACTCATTTGCACTGATGTGATTCAAATTTTAAAATCCAAGTTAAAAGTTGGACAGGTTTAGGCCTGGCAAAAAATTTGAATATTGATGTGATTCAAATGATATTACACTTGGCAAACAAATAAAAGAAGTTGGACAAGAGAAGTTGAGTGAGTACTTTTTTGTTTGAAGTGAGTGGTATTACTCACTCACTCATTTCAAACAAATTTGGACATGTTAAAATTTTTTAACAGGTTAGCTTTTATTGTTAACTTTGAGTGATATTACTAAAAGTGGCAAACAATTATTAACATGTCAAACATTTTCAAATAAATTCAAGCTAACTTTTATTGTTCTGTTTGCCAGGTTTAATATCATTATTCAAATTTTAACAAGTTAAAATTTTTTTCACCAGGTTTAATATCCCTCAAAATGCAAAAAAAAAAGTACTCTCTCAAAGTCCATTGTCTCTCCGCTAAAAATTGGCTAATTGATTATAACATTTTCGAATACTTTAATGATATGTGTTTCGGAGTGTTTTCTCACTACAATGCGTTGACCGTGGAGAACCCGGTCAACGTGGTCAAGGGGCCCGCTTTGGGTCCCTCGGGGGCTTCGAATCGGTGCAGAAGGGGTGAGGGGAAGCCTCGGCCCTAGTTGAGACGCTCGGCCTCGGACTGACGTGCTCGGCCTCGGCTGGGAGGGGGACGAGGGGTAGCCTCAGTCGCCCGGGTAGATGCACGGCCGTCGGGTGGCGAGGGTGAGTCTCGGACCCGATTAGGACGCTCGGCCTCGGTAGGGCGTGCTCGGCCACGGAAGGCTGATGGTGAGGGGAAGCCTCACTGTCCGGTTGATCGAGTGGTCGGAGAGGGGCGAGGGGTAGCCTCGGCCCGTTGGTCTGTTGTCCACCTGCGTAGACGAGAACGCTCGTCAGGGGGCCGGACCTTGGTTCCGGCCAAATCTCCTCCGATGCCTAAGTCAGATAGAGATCTGAGAAAGGAGGCCCGGCAGAGACGGTCCGATTCGTGAGGAGATCATGACGGCGTCTCTCGGCGCGAGCGGGGAAGGAAGGAGATGAATTGGGGGAACGAGGTCGTTGATGGAGTACCTTAGGTTTTGTTACCTGAGATGCGGTCCCTTTCTTCGTCGTCTTCCTGACCCTTTTGTAGAGCTCCCAGTGTGATTGGCTCTGGCCCACGTCCCACGCCCGCCATCGATCGTGCCCCATCCGTCCCCCCTTGCCGCCGCCCTCTCCGCCATGCCAGCACCTCCCCATTATCGCCATTTAGTGGTCGCGTGTCCGGGGGAGCGGTTTTCGCAGGAGTGGGCGAACGACCAACGGGTTATGGGGGCCGGGTCGGATCGACGTTTCGAGAAGGTCCCTTGTAGGGCCTTTGTCGAATGGGCTTTCAGGATGCAGGTGGGCTCTTGGGCTCGTGCTTTATGGGTCTCGGTCAAATAGGCGTAACAATTGCCCCCATCGGTCGGGTTGATCGGCCTCGGCCGGTTCGGCTCGGCCGATGTGACCTTTGCCGATTTTGACAGGCTCCCCAGTCGATGCCGACTCATTTATTAGTCGTCATCATGAGTTAGCCCATTCGTTGTTTTTAAGGCGCGGGCTTCAAAGCGCCGTCGGCCTTCAGATGCTGCCACGTGTAGTGGCAAGCTTATCCCCGCCGCTCGCGGAGTCGCCTTAAGTTCGAGAAGCCGAAGGGTTTGTGAGCCGCCATTGGTGGGGTCGATCAGCCTTGGCTCGCTCAGATCACCCGTTACGTCTCCTGGGATTCCGAGCGGCGCTTCAATCGAGGCGAGGCCATAAATGCAGGTCATGATGAGGCGGATCGATTGGTCTTCAACTGGCGCCAATTTCGGAGCGCCGCCGACTCTTCGAGCCTCGCCACGCATTCTTGTCAGGCGCTTTGAATTCTCCCCTGGCATATAAGATCCCCAGTTGTGTTGATCTCCACTTCTCCTTCGCTCCTCCCGGTATTCAGAGCCTTCAGCAACTCGGAGTTCCCCGTCGCCTTCGCTTCTTTGTCCTCTCCAAACTAGTTGAAAATAGGTAATTCCTCTCTCGCGTTCATCCTATGGCTGCTCTTAGGATAGGCGGTTCTGGCCGGAGGACGAGGGGTCCTCCGGAGTCCGGGCGGGGCGAACCCCGGCTAGGGGAGTCTGGTTCCCCCGCCGGGAGTCGTTCTCTTCAAGATAGGGGGAAGGAGAAACTTTTTCCAGACTACTCCCGTGATGACGTGGCGTTGGCTGCCGTACGGCTTAATGTGCCCCCGGTTGTCCTCCGTACGTCGTCGAGGACCCCTCCTTCGGTGACCGCGGAGATCCGGGAAAGATATCTCTGCTTCCCATACGAGGTTCGGGTTCCATTTGTCGACGAGCGGATTTGCCTCCCGAGGAGCAATGAGGTCGGCGTCTACGCCGAGATGTTCCGCCTGGGTCTTCGCTTCCCGCTCCATCCCTTCTTCATCCAGGTCATGGAACATTTCACAGTGTCCCTGTGTCAGTTCACCCCGTGTTCGATCGCGGTACTGACGGGTTTCGTAACGCTCTGCTGTACCCGTGGTCTGGAGCCGACTCTCCCCCTTCTCTTCTACTTTTACCAGGCCCAGACGGTCGGTCCGGGGTCATGGCTGCTACTCCGAGCTCGTTCGAGGAGGGAATGCCTGATCGGGTTACCCCGCTGGTCAGGGGATTGGAACTTGGATTATGTCTTCGTGGTCTTCTTGGGCGAGGCCCAGATTCTGACAAGCTGGGGCAGTTCTGTCCATTCTCGCCCGTCGTTAGTTCTCTCAGACGTCGACCGGGTAGCCGCTGCGCTTCTGTTGGCTCTTCCTTTGGAAACGAAGTCCATTTGGTCTTTGCTAGACGACCTACTCCTGAAGGCCGTCTTGTGGTCTCCGGGTAGGTCGCTTTTTCATCCCCGGATCGCCCTATGACTCATCCTGATTTCGGTCTCCTTTGCAGGGATGGCTGGCCGCGAATTCGTCCGTGACGTTGACGAGCTGATCCGTCGTGGAGCCGCTCGGAGCCGAGGTAGTACCTCTGGAAGGGCGCCTCGGAGGACCGTTGAGGAGGAGGTGCGCCGAGCCGAGCCTGCCGTGGGTAAGGTGGCGGCCGCGCCTCCCGCCTCTTCTTCTGGCAATCCCCTTCCGGGGGGTGAGGATGGTGCGAGGCGGAAGCGTTCTCCTCCGGCGCCTTCGGAGCTCCACGGCGGAAAGAAGAGGAAGGAGGACGTGGATCCCTCCGGCCTGGCAGGTTCCGTGCCTCCCGTGGCGACCGTCGGAGATCCTTCGGTAGCTTTGCCAGCCACCCCCCTCGCAGCGTCTTCGCCCGTATCACCAGGGGTCGGGGCCTTGTTGGCGAGCGACTTGGCTTCGATTGTCGTCCCTGGGAGTTTGATGTTTGCTGACCGAGCAGTGGCCCAGCAGGTTGCCGAGGTCTCCGTCCCTCCCCGGGACCGCAGCCTCCTCAAGAAGATCCCGGCCGACAAGATGTCGGATTCCTTGGTCTGGATCCTCCAACAGGTTCGGTTATCTTGCTATCCTCTCTTTCTCTTTATCCTCTTCTTAGCCCATGTCTCGTCTTTTCAGGGTTCAGCGCTCGCTGTGGAGTTGCAGTGTCGAGCCG